>QYSG01007758.1:0-15748 GCA_003988875.1 Lachnum nothofagi
AAAAAAAAAAAAAAAAAAAAAAAAAAAAAAAAGCAAGGGTAAAAAATTATATATAATATTAATTTTTAATTTTTTAAATTTATTTATTTTATTTTTTTATAAAATCTTATAAAAAAGCTAAAGGCACGCCGGACTTTTTGCGCCGATTATGCAATTATATTATTAAAAATAGCCAATATTTTTTTATTATTATTGAAATTATTATAAATGTTTTTTTTTTAAAGAGCAAATATTTTGGTGTTATATTAGTATATATTAATTATATATTATAATTATAAAAAAATAAATTAATATTAAAAAAAACTTAAATCAATTATTTAATATATAAGCTTTATATATATAATTGGCTTTTAGCCTTTTTATTTTTTTTTATATTGGTACGATAATTACGCCTTTTCTTAGTTATTTTTGTATTAAATTAAGTAAATTTATTATTATAATAAATAAATAACTATATTATTCGAGTTTTATTATAATAATAAAATATATTACTAATATTAAAAACTTCAATTAATTCTATTAATTTTTTTTTATGCTAATTATCCAAATTCCAAAAATTTCCATTATACTTTATTATTGTTGATTAATCTATAAATATATATTTACTAAACTTAACTTTTACTTTAAAATCTTTTTTTTAAATTAGATAAAATTTGCTTTAATTATATTGCACTATCTGTAGAATAGTTTGGTATAATTGACTTTGATTTAGATTAGAAAAACTATAAATGCATTATTTAAACTAATATTAATATAATTTAGAATTTTAAATATTTATATATATTTTCAAATATTTTAATTATATTTTAATTTCTAAAATAATTAATAATTAAATTATTTGTTTTTATGTTTTATAAAAATAATATAAAAATATTTTTGGTTATATAAATTTAAATGTTTTTATAATAAATTTTAATATTAATTTTAATAGTAAAAATTAAAATATTTAAAATATTAATTTTTATTATTTATAATAAAAAATTAGCCATAAAGTTAACTAAAGTATTTTTAATTTAAACTAAAATATTATTATTACTTTATATTTTATTTTTTATTAATATAATATTTATTTATAAAATAATAATTAATTTTATATTAATAATTTTAAATATATTTTATAAATTACCCAAAATCCTCAAAATAATAACTTAATTTTTAATTATATGGATTTAAATAATTTTAAATATATTTTATTTAATTTAAATATTAATTATTACAAAAAAATAATTATAACAAATAAAAATATATATATTTAATATATTTTAACTAATTTTAATAAAATAAATAATATTTAAAAAAATAAATTATTAAAATATAATATTAATATATAAAAAAACAAAATTAAACTATATTTTATTTAAATATATATAATAATAAAATAATAAAATTTTTAATTTAATAAATTAATATTATATAATTTTTTTTAAAAACCTTATATAATAGCCTCCGAAAAACTAACAAAATATTTTTTTTTATAATATATATATTTTTTTTATAATATATATATTTTTTTTATAATATATATATTTTTTTTATAATATATATATTTTTTTTATAATATATATATTTTATTTATAATTATATAACTATATTAATCCTGTTCCCGGTATTGCGCTAGGTTTGCCGTTGCCCCCGCGCGACGGCACATATTATAATTTTCAGTAATCTTTTTATAAATAAAATATTAATAGATTTTTATATATTTTATTTAATTATATAAAATATTATTTTTAAATAATATAATAATTTTTTGATTATTTTTATAAATTATTATAATTTTAAAACTTAAATCTTTATTAAAATTAATATTTTTTAATAAATATTAAAACCAAATAACTTTTTTAATAATATTAATAATATTTATATATTTAACTTTATATAAAAATAATAAAATAATAAGCTAATACTTAAAAAACCAGGAAATAATAACAAACCTAAAATTAAGGATGGTGGTAATGGTATTTATACTCCAATCCAGGCCTTAAAGGCCTATGCAGGTATTCTATATATATTATAAGTTTTTCTATAATATTACTATTTGTATATTTAAATATCTACAAGTTTTATTTTTTATTACTTTTATTTCAGGCCTGTTGCCAATATCCCAAGTTCCAAGCCCCAAGCCCCAAACCCTTTTATACGAGCCTCCCCCGGGGAGTGATCTCACCCGAGGGGCATGGCAGGCTATGTCTGTCCATTACCTAGCAGCAGGAACCGTCTGGGTCAAACCCAAAATTAAAAATATATTTAAAAATAAAATAATATATATTAAAATTTTTTGTTTAATTAAAGTCTATATAATTCTTTAATAATTGCAAAACCCTATAATAAATTTATATTAATTATATAACAGAAATATTGGAAAAAAAAATTTATAGTAGTTATATATTATAAAATTAAATTAACAAAAAATTTAAAACTAATTAAAATAATTAAAATAATATTTAAATAGGTTTTTAATATAATATATATAAAAGATTTTATAATAAATTAATATTTTTGTTTAAATTTAAAATTAATAATATAATTAAAACTAGTAAAAATTAAATAATTAAAAGTTTTTATAAAAATATTATATAAATTATAATTAAATATATTATATTAACAAAAAACTTTAAAAATATATATAGCTTAATAAAACCGTAATTAATAATTTAAATAATTATATTTAATTTTTATATTTAAATAAAAATAATAAATATTTAAATTAAATATATAAAAATTATTATTTAAAGTTTTTTAAAAAAATATTAATATCGGTTTTAAATTTGCTAATAATAAAAAAATCATTTATATAAATAATAATAATTATATTATTTTTGCAAAAAATAAATAAATTAATATTAAAAGATTAAAAGTTAAACTAAGCTAAAAACATAGCTAAAATATTATATTAAATATATAAAAAATTTTAAAATTATATAAAATTATATAAAATTTTGTTATATTATTGTTAATATTATAATTAATAGGAAAAATAATCTAAACTTTTTTTTTAATATTATTATATAAAAAATGGTTTTAATATTTATTTATTTTAATTTTTAATTATATATAACTACAAAAATAAAAATGATTTTATAATTTATAAATTTGATAATTATTATAAAAGTTTCGGTGAAATCCAAACCTTTATATTATTTAAAAATTTTAATTATTTATTAAACTTTATACCGAAAAATTTTACTATAAATATTATACTTGATTTTAAATATTCACTTTTTAGTAAAAAGGGATCTTCTTTTAAATATTTTATATGGTTTTTAAATGCTATTTTTCACTAAGAATACATATTTGTTTTTAATAGCATTATTTTACATTATTTATGGTTTTTTTAAAAATTTAATAAAATTTATATATTTAAAAAACGCCAAAAAAAACCGTTTATTAAAAATAAATAAATATATAAAAAATAAACAAAAAAATAGTAAATCTAGGAACAATAGTAGAAAATTTTCTAATAATAGTATAAACTTAAAGTAATTTAATAATTTAATATAATTAATATTTTTTTTATTAAATATTTTTTTATTTAAAATAAAAAAATTAATAAAAAAATTAATAAAAAAATTATAGATATTATATTAATTTAAAATTTTTATTTATATTTTTTTTGTGGTTTTTTTTGGTATTTCGTAGTCTATAATTTTAAGGTTTGGGTTTATTATCCTAAGAAATACTTTTATTTAACTAAAAAAAATCCAATAAAAAAACCGGTTTTTAGACGATTAGGATTATTAAACCTACAGTTTTGCAGAAAAATCTTATTACTTTAATAATAATAAAAACAATTAATAGCTATTAAAAGACTTTATAAACTTAAACGGCAAATAAAACAACTAAAGAAAAAAACACAAAGAAAAATATAATAATAACTGCGAATTCTATAAGCTTTTTAATTATATAAAATAATTTATAAATATTTAAAATATTTAAGCAATTAAAACTAAAAGTTTTATATATAAAATAAATTAATTATTAGAGTTTTTTTCATTAAATTTCCTTTTAAAATTATATATAAAATTTGGCAATAGTATAAAAACTAATATATATATTTTTAGAAATTATATAAAATTAATAAAATAATTTACTTTAGTAGTTTATTTAGTATTATTTAATTTTTTAAAATTAAATTTTTTTATAGAATTTTTTTAATAACTTTAATAATAATTATATAAATTATTTATTTATTTATGTTAAAAATATAGTAAATAATATTATTTTTATAATTAATAAATATTTTATAAATAAATTCTATTTATAGTTTTTTGCTTTTACTAGAATTATTATAATAAATAATAAATTCAAAAATATTAATACAGCCATACCAAAGAATTTAACTATATTTAATTTAAAAAAATAATATTTTGAAAGTACTATAAATACTTTATATATATAAATATATATTATATTTAATGGCTTTTGGCTAGTACTTAAAATCTAATCTAGTAAACTTAAAAAATAAAACTGCTTTGCATTATATGATTTACTTAAAATACTTTAATAGTTTATTTATTTATAAAATATAAACTTTAATTAATTTTTATATAATATTTAATTTAAAAAAATATTTTTAAAAATAGTTAATAATATATTTACTATTATTATTATTATATAAATACTTAATAATTTAATTAAAATCTCTAAAAATAAATAAAATAAATGATTTTTTTTTATAGATTTTATATAATAAACTATAGTAAATTTAAATTTATTATATATAAAAATAATAAAATATTAATTATTATTATAGTTTTTAATTAAAATAAAGCCTATAATATTAAAATAAATAAATACTATATAATATTTTTTGGCGGGATTTTATATTTATAAAAGCGTTTTTTATTTTTTTTAAATAAAATAAATATTATAAATATTATAAATATATAAATTTACCAAATATTTTTTATAAAAATTAATATTTAATATAATAACTATAAATTAATTTAGTTTTTATATTTTTAAATACTTTATATAATTATATTAAAAAAATTTATTTCGGCTAATAATATAAATTTAGAATATAAACAAAAACTTTTTATATAAAAATTTAAATTCTATAAAATTAACAAATAATAAGCAAACATTTATACAAAAACTACAAACCGCAAAAATAGCAATAAATATAAATAATATATAAAATGCAAAACTATAGTAAAGTACAATACAAAAGAATAATAATAAAACACTAATTATAAACAATTAATTAATAATAATAATAATAAAATTCAAAAAAAATTACTATTATAATAATAAACTAACGGTTCTAAAAACCATTTACTAAATAAAATACAATCTACTCCAATAAAAAACTTCCTTAGAATAAAAAAAACTTAATAAATTAAATTAGAATAATAATAAAAAATTTTGATTTAAAAACTTATAATATAATTTTAGATTTATTTATAAAACTAATAATAAATAATTATTAAAACTAGTTTTGATTAAATAATTAAAACCTATGTTTATTAGTAGTTTTAATTATATAAAGGCTAATAATTTATAAAATCAAATTTTTGTTTAATATTAACTTAAAACCTTTATTAAATAATTAAAATATTAAAATTAAATTAAATAGATTTATTTATAAATAATATTAAAAAAATATAAATATTATTTTTAAATTTAATAAAACTATTAATACCACTATAAATGTCATAGTTTTTTTTATTAAATTCAATAAAGTAAACTATAAAACTAATAATATAATTAATATAGTTTATATTGACAACCCAGTTGTTTTATAAGATATAGGCAAAAATAAGAAAAATAACGTTAATTTGCAGGGTAAGTTAATTGGCAACAAGGCCATTAATAGTAATATAATTAATTATAATAATATTAGTATTTATTTCCTTTAATATTAACTTAAATAAAATGGGTTTTTAGCGTTTATTAAATATTTTATTAAAGTTTTTACAACGATATTTTTTAGTAGTTTTTTTATAATTATATTTTATTTTAATATTTGGGTTTTATATAATAGAAATATTTGCAAAAAATATAGAAGTTTTTAGTTTTATAGGCGTTTTTATTTATAAAAAAAATAATTTAATAGATTTTTTTATTATAAGTTTTTTAAATAGATTTTTTTTAAATAATTATAAAAAAATTTAAATATTTAAAAAAGTTATATATTTATTAAAAAATTATAAATAAAAAATTATAAATAAAAAATTATAAATAAAAAATTATAAATAAAAAATTATAAATAAAAAATTATAAATAAATAAAAAATTATAAATAAAAAATTATAAATAAAAAATTATAAATAAAAAATTATAAATAAAAAATTATAAATAAAAAATTATAAATAAAACCAAAACTTTAAAAAAAAACTATAAAATTAATTAAACAAAAATAAATATAATTAATAAATAAAAATTTTATAATTTAAAATTAATTATAAATAATTTAAAAATATAAAAATATAAAACTAAATTATTAGGTTTATAAGTTTATTAATACTTATAGTCTGTCTTTTATTAAAAACATTTATTATATTATAAATATATATTATAACCTTAATTTTATTATAATTATTAATATTATATGTATTTTAAATAATTATATATATTTAGTATTATTTTTTGTTTTATTATTTAAAAAATTAATTATATTTTATTTTATTAATAATATATTTAATTATAGCTATTTTATAAGTTATTTTTTTATTTAAAATAATAATTAAAAATAAAATCAAAATCAAAAAAAGGTAATTAAAACTTTAGTAAAATCTAAAATAATTGCAAAATTACTTATAAATATAGCCTTTTTTATATAATATTTGAAATTAAATTAATTAAAATTATTTTTAATTATAATTATAATTATAATTATAATAATAATATAATTATTTAATATTTTAAAAACTAATAAGGTCAATAATTTTAATTTAATGTAATATTATAATAAAATTTTAACAAAATTTATAACAATAACAATAACAATAACAATAACAATATATAATTATATTAAATTTTTATATAATATAAGACTAAAATATCAAATTATATTAAAAATAAAAGTTAAAAGAGTTAAATATTAAAAAATTATACTAAAATGGAGGTATTATAATTTTTTAAGAAATATATAAAAAATCAAAATTTAATAATATAGTTTTTAACTTAAGAACTTATTTTTATTATATATATTTAATAATAAAATTTTTAAAGAAATTATTTATATAAATATTTAAGAACTATTAAAGAATTTAAATAAACTTTTCCGATAATATAAAAAAGAAAAAGAAAAATAAGCCTTTAGAAAAATATAAAATATTTTTTAAAAACCACTAATTAAAAATAATTAAAAACCAAAAAAATGGTATAAATAAAAAAGCTAAAATTAAGATTTTGCCAATAATTTTAATAATTTTACTAAATCTAATAGTTTAATTATAGTTTTTAATAATAAAATATAATAATAAAATATAATAAAAGTTTTTATTTAAGTAATTTATAATAAAAATAATGAATAGTTTATAGGATATAATATAAAAGATGGTTTTTACAATAGTAAATTAAAAAAAATTACTTTAATATTAAATAATAATAAAATATTTAATAAAAAAAAAGCTTAAAAAACAAATATAAATAACTATTTAAAAAATTAATGATTTATAAATAATTTAGCTGAAAAAATTAAAAAAAACTTGTTAATAAATAATAAATTTCGAAAATATTTATTTTAAAAAATAAAATAATATTTAGTTTAATTAATGGAAAAAAAAGAAAAAAGAATAAATAATTTGGAATATTTGCAAAAATTAAAAATATATTTTAAATTATATTTTAAATATAATAAAACCAATATAAAAAATTATAATATAAAAAATAATAATATAAATAAAAACATTTAAATTAAAAAAAATTTAACTTTATAAAAAAAGAAAATAAAAGATTTATATAATAAAATTATATTAATTAATGTTTTAAAATTCCAGATTTATAAATAAATTTTTTATTTTTATTTTTAGTATTTTCGATATTTATTTTTATGTTTTTATCGGTATTAATTAGAATTAGTAAATTATTATTTAAAACTTTAATAAAACTTAAGAAAATATATATAATTCAAAAATAAATAATTTAATAAAAATAAATAATTCTAAAGTAAAATAAATATATATATAAGCTATTAACTAAAATAATAAATTTTTTAATTATTAAAAAAACTATAATATTATTTTTAATTACTTAAAATTGCAATTACAATACTATTATAGCCTAAATTTTTTTAATTTCCTAAATACAAACAAATAAAACATTACTTTAAACCTAAAGTTTTATATACTATACTTTAGCCGGTAATTTATTATATATTTCTTTAATTAAAATAAAATAAAATAATAGTAAAAAATGCCATTCGGTCGGGCCTAAGTATAGATTTAAAATTATATTTTTTTATAAAAACTCTATAAATAATTTAAATTCAAATAATAGTTAAAATTCTATTAAAAATAGATTTATTATATTAATTATGTATAATATTAATATAATAACGGATATTTTAAACCATAAAAACCTAAAAAAAAATTATAATTAAAAAAAATTTATAAAAATAAAAATAAAAATAAAATATTTATTTATTTTTAATATTTTTAAATAATTTAAAATATATAAAACTAAATTAAAGTTATATTAATAGTAATATAATGCATTTAATGCATTAAAATATTAAATTATATAAACTATATATAAATAAAATAATAAAATAAAAATAAAATAACTAAAGCCTTTGGCAAAAAAAAAGCTT
Source organism: Lachnum nothofagi (assembly GCA_003988875.1). Lineage (NCBI taxonomy): Eukaryota > Fungi > Ascomycota > Leotiomycetes > Helotiales > Lachnaceae > Lachnum > Lachnum nothofagi. The sequence continues at coordinate 8,758 of QYSG01007758.1, forward strand.
ATAATCTATTATAATAAATATATTATAAAGTATAAAATAGGCTTATAGCCTATTCTATACTTCGTTAATCGGGTGGCTGGGAGCCCCTGCGGGGGCTCCCAGCTATCCTTTGTCTATTCTTCTAATATAATATTGCGGCTATTAATACTTATATATTTATCATATTACTTTATTAAAATAAAATATATTATAATTTTTTCTAATATTATTTATATTATAAAAAAAAAATCAAAGTTAAAATAATTTTTTAAATTAAAATAATTTCTTTGACTATTAAAGTTATTATTTTATTATTTTATTTTATTATATTTTTAAGTTTAATATTAATTTTATTATTTTAATTAATATAATTAAAATATAAAATATATAAAATATATATAAATAATAATAGCTTTTTTTAAAATAATGGCAAAAAAGCCATAAATTATCTAAATTAAATTACAAATATAACTAATAATTTTATAAGTTTTAGCCATTTCTTTTATAATATATTATTTAAATTTAAATTTTCTATTAAATTATATTTTAAGCCAATGTAAAGCTAAAATTTAGCTTTTTTTCAGAAATATAACAATAAATTAAATTATTAATTTTAAATTTTTTTAATATAAATATAAATTACTTATATAATTAAAATAAAATAATTTATCTAAATTTAATAGTTTAATTAAATATAATATATATAAAATTAATAATAATAAAAAATTTTATAAAATTTTATAATTAAAATTTATAATTATTTGTTATAAATTTTTTTAGGTAAATTTATATTTTACAGCTTAATAAAAAAATTCCACTAACTATAATAAAAATAATAAAAAAATTTATATATTTATTATAATTATTATAATTTTTAATTTTTAATTTAATTTATATTATATATAAATATAACTATTAGGTTTATAATAAATAATTTTAATAAAACCTTTTTATATTAAGGGTTTATAATGTCGTTTATTAGCGCCGTTTATGCCAAATGCCTAATAATTATTTTTTAAAAGTTTTTAAAAATATAAAATAAAAGTATAATAAAGGATTAAAATCAAATAAATTTTTTTTTTATTAACCTTAGGAATTATAGCTATTTTCGCCAACTTTTAAAATTTAGAAAAACAATTATATTATAAATAGTTGATAAAAGATATGAGTTATATTAAGAAGAGGAGGGCGGAGCCCTCCTCTTATAGAGAGAAAAATGGGCTTTGCGGGCCTACCCATTTTAATACTCCCATTCAAAGGGCATACTCCTCTTTTAAATATGGGCTTAAAACTGATTATATATAAAAACTCCAAAAAACTCCTAAGTCCCATAACAAAACTATGTTTTATAAAAAGCCTAAACTAAGGAATTTGAATATAATAGCATATATAACTTATAAGTTTTATTTGGCTATTAAAGTTTAATAGCTTTATTAAATATATTATATTTAATATATATTATATATAATATATATATAGTTTTTAAATTATATATATTATAATAATAATATTAATTTTAGTAATTAAATAAAAATTATAAACTTTATAAATTATTATAATTAAATTCCGAAAAATGCCTTTGGCAATATTTAGGGTCTTTTTAAAGCCGTATAAATCTATATATTAAAAAAAATCCCATATTTTTTATTTTTTATATTTTTATTATATTTTTGAAAAACTTAAATTTATTTTAATAAAATATTTTAATTAATCTATTTATTATTTATTTTTTTATAATTATATATTAAAATTTTATTATATTTATATTTATTTATTTTTATATAAAATTAAATTATATATTTATATATTTTATATAAATATAAAAAATAGGATTCTTTGCCAAAACAATAGTTTTTTAATTATTACAATAAATAATTATAACTAAAAACTAACTATTTTCCTTAGTTCCAATACTTTTTTAAATTTTTTTTAAAAACCTTTATAATTAAATAACCTTTTTAATAATTTATATTTAATTAATATATTTTATTTTACATAAAAAATAATAATAAACTAATATTTAAAAAACCAATTAATTGTTTTATTATTTATATTAAATATATAACTAAAAATTGATTATTAAATATTTTAATTCTTAATTTAATCTAAATTAAAATAATTTGTTAAAATTAAAATTTTTTATAGAAACTAAATTAAAAAAATAATATATTTTGAAAATATTAAAAAAAAAATTTAATGGCCATTTAATATTATTTAATAAAATTAGCAGTAAATTTATTTATTATTAAAATAATAAAAGTAATATTTAATTAAATTTTTAATATAATATATTGTGACGGGGTGAATCGATCTGCATGTGACCAGAGCACGTGATTACCCCGGTCCTATATAGGCTGCGAATAGCTTTACTTTTTCAATAATATATACACCCAACACCTAGCCCCTTAATTGAGCTTTAAATAATATTGCCTATATACCAAATCCTATTAGGGGATTACCTTTTCTTTTGGCTTTGTACAATATATTAAAAAATCTATGGCATTTTAATAAACCTAATATATTAAAATTAATATTTTATAATTAATATTAATAAATATAAGTTTTAAATAAATCTTTATTAATATAATAATAAACTTTAAATATTTTATATTAAAGTTTTTAAGGATTTTTCTTAGGTACTTTTTTTAATTAAGTTTTAGTATTTTTTGCAATTAATTTCAAATAATTTTTATTTTAAAATAATATAAATAAAATTTTTAATTTAATATATAAAAATATTCTAAAAAAAAAAAAATTTTAATTTTTATATTTATAAAATTTAAATTAATAATTTTAAAATTATTTATATAAATAATAATAATAATATAATATTTAATAAAAATATTAAAATTTTTTTAATAATTAATAAATTTATTATATTAAATTTATCTAAATTATTTAAATTTATAAATTATTTTATTTAAAAATTATTTTTTAAAAATTTCGTTTTTATATTTATTTATTTTATTTTATAATTTTTAATTATAATAAAAATAAAAATAGTTTTATAATTTATTGATTTTATTATAAAAGCAAATATTTTATTATAATTAAAGTTTTTTTTACTTAAAACCGCATATTATCCATTTGGTTTTATAATATAAAATTTCTCTAAAAAATCTTTATTTAAATTTAAAAATTTATTTATTTTTTAATATAATATAATTATTTAAAAAATTTATAAAAATTTAAATATTATTTTTTATTAAAAAAGTATATTTGTTTTTAATAATTTGTGTTTTTTGTGTTTTTTTTAGTATATATAATTTATATTAAAAAAATAATTAAATTTATTTCTTAGTAAACTTTATTAAAGAATATTAATAATATTAGATTTAAAATTGCCTTTTCCTTAAAGCAAAGAAAATCGTTTTCTTCGGGATATATATTTGAATACTTAAGCTAAAAGTTAGCGCTATTTTAACGTCTTCCTTTTCTTCTTTATTATTTATAAATAATTTAATAATCCTAGAATCCTTGGAAATAAAAAATACTGGCAGCAAATAATCCTATATTGGTAAAAATATAATATTATAAATATTATTAAAACCACCTAATAAAAAATAATGTTTATTTAGCAATAAAAAAAATCTATAAAAAAAACTATTATTAGTATTTTTTATATTTATTTTTAAATTAAATTTAAAATATAAAAATTATTCTAAAAAATTTTTAAATTTTTTTATAAAAATTATTCTAAAAAATTTTTAAATTTTTTTATAAAAATTTTTTTAATATTAAATTTATTATTTAAATTTTTATTAAAAATTTAAATAATAAATTTAATATTAAAAAATTTTTATTATTTAATTCTAATAATTAAAATTTTTATTTTATAATATAAATATTATTATTATAAATAATTTTTTTTTAATATAAAAATATAATAAATATAATCTTTTTTAAATTTTATTATTATTTTTTATATATTTTTTATTATTAATTATATTTTATATTTTAAAATTAAAAACCCTAATATAGCTTAAATTTAATTTATAATAATTAATAACTTTAAATAAAATTATACCAATAATATTATAAAAACTTTAATTATAAAAATAATTAATATAGCAAATAACTTTAAATTAAAGTTTGTTAAGATTTTTTAATTTTTTAATTATTATTTTAACTTTAATTTAAAAAATTATACTATATTTTTTTAAAAAGTTATTTATTTTAAAACTATAAAATATTATAGGTTTTTATAAAATCCCTTTTGTTTAAATAACTGCTTAAAAATTAAAATCCTTTATTTTATTATTATTATTATATAATCAATGAATTTATTAGTTGAGTTAGTAAAAAATTTTAATAAAATAAAATAATAGCTTAAATATTTTATTTTTATATTTTATTATATATATTTTATTAAATTTAATATAATTATATATAATATAAAAGAAATAATAAAATTTAATAAAATTTATAATATATATAAAATTTATTATATTAATATAAAAAAACTTTAAAAAATATTTATTAAACTTAATTTTAAATTTATAAAAAATATTATATATATAATTTTGCAAATATATAATATATATATAATAATATTTAAAACTTTATTTTAAACTAATATTATTAATTTAATTTAATAATTTTTTAAGTAATTTATTTAAATATATTAAATTTAAAAAATAAAATAAATAAAATACTTAATTTTTATTGCCGGTATAGTAATATACTTTAAAAATATTTTTTCTATATTAAAAATCTAAAATCTATTTTGTTATTTTACTGTAAAAATAATAAAAATAATATTAATTTTAGTTTAATTTATAAACTATTTAAATAAAGTTTTTTTTAGAAAAAAAGTAATAAATTAAAAAAAAATTAATGCCTAAACCAAAATAATAAAAAACGCCGGCCAAATATAAATAAATATTATTATTATTTATTTTATATAAAATTTAAATTATTCTTTTATTGGTTAATTAAACTTTAATATTTTAAATAAACGCCTAATAAATTAAAAATATAAACTCCAAAAAAAACTTTTGATTGCCGTATAAATATATTATATAGCTCATATTTAAAATTTATTTATTTTTAATAAAATTTAAATTTAATGCTAAATATGTTATTATACCTATAACTTTTTTTTTAAAGTTGGTCTTAGGCTTTTTATTTAAGTCTTATTTTTTTTATTTTTTAGTATTTAATTGTTTTTTTTTAAAAAACAAAATTTTCATTTAATATTTATTTATTATATAATTAAGTTTATTATAATAAATATAATATTAAATTATTATAATTCGGGTATTGCCATTGGTAATATTTTAAAAAATTATATTAGTTAATATAACTATATTATCCGGTATAATAACTTTTTTTATTTATTTTTTATTATAAATCTAAAAATAAATTTTAATAAAGTTATAGTAAAAACATTATTTTATTAAATAATATAGTTATTTTAAATAAAAAAAATTTTCAATTATTTTAAAAAAATATAAGCTTTAAAAATAATAAATAATAATATATATTAAATAGAAAATTATATTATTATTAATTTTTTTAAATTTATAATTAATAAATTTAAATTTATTTCTATAGTTAATAATATTTTTATAATTTTTAAAACAAAAGGTATAAAATTAATAAATTAAATTAATAAGTTTATTTATATTTTTTTTTATATATTTCCTTTTAAACTCCTAGAAAATGCTTATAAAATCCAATAATTATTTAATTTTAATATAAAAAGCAAATTTGTAATAATTAAAAATAATAATACAAATTTATATTTATATTTATATTATATTTATTTTTAAAAACTTTAAAAACAAAAATTTTCTTAAAATGCTCTTAAATGTATATTAAAACAACTTTAAATTATATATATAAACTTAAATAAAAAAATTATAAAATATATTTAAATTTTTAAAAAATAAATTATTTTTTAATAGTTTTATTTCATTTTATTTAATTATTATTATTTTTTAAATAATTAATATTTATAAAACTAAAATTGCTTTTGCTAATTGCTTTTATATTTGTTTTTTTAATTATTATAACATTTAATAATAATATTTTATAAAAAGGATTATTTACTTTAGTTTTTATAGAAAACTTTTTATACTTAAAATATAAAAGGCATATGCAAAATTCTGCAGCACTAAAATAAAAAATAAAAAAACAATAATATTAAAAAATAAATTAAAAATATTAATATATAGCATTGGACTCCGGCGTTATACTATAAGCTATAGCAAACCTGGAAATAAAAAAATAAAATAATATTCCTTTTTTATTAATAGAATAAAATCTATTAATATAAACTCCAATATAAAAATCCTTAAAGTTTTTTTATAAATTAAAGTTTTTGGCGAAAATTAATAAAAATTATATAATAAATAAATATTAATTGCCCAGCGCAGCGGGCATTACGGAGACTTAATGTTAATTATATAAGGAAAAGGTTATTTAAAAGTATTTTATTTTTATTATTAAATAAATTAATAATTTTTTTTTTATATTTTTGTTTATTTTAATAATTAGATTAATTGCTATATTAGTATTAGCCATAACTAATAAACTTTATTAGAAAAATAATAATTTATAGTTTTAAATAAATATATTTAAATAATATATTTATTTTTATAATAGTTTTAAAATTATAAATAATATAGTTTTTTGAAGTTTTTCAATGGAGTGGCTAGGTGTAGTAGCCACATATACTCTAGCCCGCATGTGCCTGCAGCCTGCACTGTACGCTCTGCGCACGTGCCTGCAGCTCTGGCCTGCACGTGCCACTTCAGCCACAGCGCCACAGCGCCACTGCACCACTGCACCACTTAGCCACTATAGCCACTACAGCTATTATAATCCATATAAATTTATAATTTATAATAATAATAATAATAATAATAATAAAGGGTCCTAATGGATTTATATAAAGTAAATAAAGTAAATAAAATAAATAAARTAAATAAAATAAATAAAATAAATAAARTAAATAAAATAAATAAAATAAATAAAATAAATAAAATAAATAAAATAAATAAAATAA
>QYSG01007780.1:0-172784 GCA_003988875.1 Lachnum nothofagi
ATAGTTTTAATAAAAAATTCGTTTATATTTAAATATTAAAGAAAAATCTCTTGGAATTTTGCTTTTTATTTTATTTACATTATTAATTTATTTTATTTAYATTATTAATTTATTATAGTTTTAATTATAAATYATATTTTATTAATTATTTTAGTYATTTTTGATATATAATTATTTATTAATTTTATTAATTTTATTAAAAAATGCTTTAYTAGCTTTTTAGGGCTATTGCGTGGGGCTTATAAAAGAGTTTTATAAATTATTTCTTTAATTTATTATAAAATTATTTTACTAAAAATATAATATATATAATTTAAAATTATATATTATAATAAAGAATTCAAAAATAAAACAAATTGTTTTATTAACAAATATTTTATGAATTATTAAATTATTTATATAAATTTATATATTATAATCAAAATGTAATTATTTAATTTTATTTAATTTTTATTTATTATTATTATTAAAAAAATTATTATTATTTTAAAAATCAATATATATAAAATCAATTAAATTAATTAAAAATTAAATATACTATTTAGTATTATTACAAATAGTTTTATATAAATTATTTTAAATTATTTTATTTACATTATAATTTTAATATTATATAAATTATTTTAAATTATTTTATTTACATTATAATTTTAATAAAAAGTTTAGTTATTTTTATTTATTATTATATTTATATTTATATTTATATTTATATTTATTATTAAAAACCARGGGGAGACCCCCTGGGACCCCCCTTTATTTTATTTATTTAATAATTTAATAATTTAGTATTTATATATTATAATAAAATTTTAATTTAATTATCTAATTATTTAAAAATAAATAAATAATAATTTAAATAAATATTAAAGTTATTATTAATATTTTAAAAAGCGATATATATAATTTTTTTATTAATAATTAAATTATTATTAAGAAAAGTTTTTATATAAAAATAAAAACTTATTTAATATTGTTTTTTATTAATATTRTTTTTTATTAATATTRTTTTTTATTAATATTGTTTTTTATTAATATTGTTTTTTATTAATATTTTGTTTATTTGTTTATTTATTATTATTACAAATAGTTTTATATAAAATATCAATGTTTTATTTTATTAATAATATATTTATATTTATAATTATTATATTTACTTTATTTACTTTATTTACTTTATTTACTTTATTTACTTTATTTACTTTATTTACTTTATTTACTTTATTTACTTTATTTACTTTATTTACTTTATTTACTTTATTTACTTTATTTACTTTATTTACTTTATTTACTTTATAGAAACCCTTTAGGATCCTTTATTATTATTATTATTATTATAAGTTATAAGCTTATATAAATTATAATAGCTATAGTAGCTATAGTGGCTATAGTGGCTAAATGGTGCAATAGCGCTATGGCGCTATGGCTAAAGTAGCATATACAGGCCAGAGCTACAGGCATATACGCAAAGTATATAATGCAGGCTGCAGGTATATACAAACTAGTATAGGCTATAGGCAGGTATATGGCCATTTTATCAAAATCTAGTTTATTACTTTAAAAAGCCGCATTACCTGTAATACTAAAGTTATTATAAAAGTAAAAATATTATTTAAATATATTAGTTTAGTGCTATAAACCAATATTTTTTTAATAAAATTTATGGATTATGGCTAAAACTAATATAATAAATTAAAATAAACGAAAAAAGCATAGACTAAAATTACAAATAAAATTAATTACTGGTTCGCTTAGCCATAAAAATAAAATACTTTTGGACGACCTTCTCCCATACAATTGACATTAAGTCTCCGCAATGCCCGCTGCGCTGGGCAATTAAAAACCAGGGGGAGACCCCCTGGGACCCCCCTTTTTATTCTATTTATTTTATTATTAATAATTTAAGAACTTAATAATTTAGTTTATTTTTATTTATTTTTATTTCAAATTTAATTAAAATATTTTAAAAATCAATATATATAATTTATATAATAATTAAATTTGTAAATTCATTTAAAACCCTTATTTTTAATATTAATATTATATAAAATATTTTATTAGTTTTCGAAATTTATAATATAAAATTTAATATTGTTTTTTATTAATATTTTATTATATATTATATATAAAAACTATTAATTAATTAATTAATTAAATATATTATTTATTATCATTATGAATAATTCCGTATAAAATATTTCGTTTTGTATTATTAATATTATAAATTTAATAAAAAAATTTATTAATTAAAAATTTATTTACTTTATTTACTAGGGGAAGACTTTTTCGACTTTTTTATTATTATTATTATTATTATTAATATACTAATTTATTAAAATTAAATAAAATTAAATAAAATTAATATTATAAAACAAATATAAAATAAAAACTATTATTTTAAAAACTTTATTATTAATTAATTATATTTTAAATTTATTTATAGTTATAATTTTTAAATTAAATTAAAATATTTTATATAGAAATTTATAAACTTTGATTTAAATAAATATAAAAATCATTTTTTATTTTTTATTAAATTTATTATTATAAAAAAATAATTAATTTATATTTTAATTATTAATATATATAATTTATCAAATAATTAGATTTATAAATTTAAATTTAAATTTAATTTTTAATGATATTATTATATAATACTTAGAAAAAACATAATATTATTTTTGTATTAGTATTTTATTATATATTATATAAAAAGCTTTTTTAATTAATTTATTATTATTATAATTTTAATAAAAAGTTTAATTATTTATATTTATTATTAAATAGCAGGGGGAGACCCCCTGGGACCTTTTTATTTTATTTTATTTATAATTTAATAATTTAATAATTTAATTATATAAATTATATAAATTCTAATAATAATTATAGTTTTTAAATTAAATATAAATATTAAAATTATTATTTATTTATTATTTATTTATTTATTATTTATTATTTATTTATATATATAATTTATAAACTTAATTATAAACTTTGTTTTTAATATTATTACTTTATAAATTTATTTATTTTAGTTTTTTAAAGTTATTATATAAAATTTATATTATTTAAATAATTTAAATTTTATTAATAATAATTTTGTTATAAATTTAAAATAATAAAAAAGGAATTAATATTAAAAAAAGTTCTTATATAAAAATAAAATAAAATATATTATATATTATATTAAAAGAAATTATTAATTAATTTATTATTATTATTATTAATTTTATATAAAATGTTTTGTTTTGTTTTATTAATATTGTAATTTTAATAAAAAATTTAATTATTTATATTATTATTATTATTATTATTATTTATTTTATTTATTTTATTTATTTTATTTATTTTATTTATTTTATTTATTTTATGGAAATATTTTAGGATTTTTTATTATTATTATTATTATTATAAATTATAAGTTTATATAAATTATAATAGTTGTAGTGGCTATAGTAGCTATAGTGGCTAAGTGGTACTGTGGCGCTGTGGCGCTGTGGCTGAAGTGGTACGTATAGGCCAGAGCTATAGGCATGTGCGGGCCAGAGCGTATGTGGCTATTGCCCTTGGCTACTCCATCAAAAACTTCAAAGAGCTATATTACCCGCAATTTTAGAGTTATTATAAAAGTAAAAAGATTATTTGAATGCACTGGCCTAGTTTTATAAATTGATATTTTTTTAATAAAGTTTATTGGTGCTGGTATGGCAATTAATCTAGTATTTAGAATAAACGAGCGTGTACGAACAAAAAAAAGAGGATAGAATTAATTACTGGTTTATTTAGCAAAAAAAACGGAATACTTTTTTATGATTTTCTATAAGATTACGTAATATAATTGACAATAAGTCTCTTTAATGCCCGCTGCGCTGGGCAATTAAAAAAATAAAAGTTTATAATTATAATATTAATATATTAAAAAATATAAATATAATGAATATTATTTAAAATTATAAATAATATAATAATTAAAATATATTAATTATAAATTAAAAAAAAAATTGTTTTAATTATTAAATAAATTAATAATAAAATAAATTAATATTATAAAAATTATTAATTTATATATTTAAAAACTATAAAAATATTTTTATTAAAATAAACAATTTATATATTAAATAACTTTTGTTTTTTTTTAGATTTTGTGAATAATATTTTTAAATAATGAATTATAATTAATTATTAGAGTTTTCGGCGTTTTTATAGTATAGAAAGGATTTAGTGTCCTGGCTGTGGGTCCAAAACACCACTGCGCAGGGTCTGATTTATGAGATAAGGTAAAATGTTACGATTGATTGCCTGGGCCTAGAGCAAGAGCAAGGCGATAAAGCCAATTGGGACATTCATCTAGATTTAGCTATCGTTGCTTGCGCTCTCCCGAGGCCACTCTGAATGCCACTCAGAAAGCCATTGCTGCTTCGAGTTCCTGCGTTGAAGCCGCCATTCAGCCTGACCAAGAGCAAGACCCCGATCATCCCTTCCCACTCCCACTCCCGCCTGCAAGTCTTGCGCCTGCAGCACGTCTCTACATCCACACTGGCGGCCACCAATAAATTTTCACACCGAGCCACCGCCATAGCTTCTCATCTCTCCGGCTCAGGCCCTCCATCTTCCCAAAACAACTCCCTTCACAACAACGCAAACATGGCTTCCAAGTACACGACCAGAAAGGTCGCCGCGCCTAACACCTTGGAGCACCGCATCTACATTGAGAAGGATGGCGTTCCCGTCTCGCCCTTCCACGACATCCCCCTCTATGCCAACGAGCAACAGACCATCTTGAACATGATCGTTGAGATCCCCAGATGGACCAATGGCAAATTGGAAATCAGCAAGGTATGACCAGCTTTCTGTTTACTTTGCCTTCTGAAGTCGACTTGCTTCAATATGCATTACCCCTCATCACACAAACTACCCCGCCATCAACGCCACATAAAGAACAAATAGACTGACTTTGACATTGTAGGAGGAACTCCTCAATCCCAGTTAGTTTTTATATGCAATTTCGAATTAAAATTGGTATTGACGGTGTCGAACAGTCAAGCAAGATGTCAAGAAGGGCAAGCTTCGATTCGTCCGCAACTGCTTCCCCCACAAGGGCTACCTCTGGAACTACGGTGCCTTCCCTCAGGTAAGAATCAGTTTCTTAGTTTCTCATACTAGTTGCTAACAGGTATTTAGACCTGGGAGGACCCCAACGTCGTCCACCCAGAGACCAAGGCGAAGGGTGACAACGACCCATTGGATGTCTGCGAGATCGGCGAGTTGGTCGGATACCCTGGCCAAGTCAAGCAGGTCAAGATCCTCGGTGTCATGGCTTTGTTGGATGAGGAAGAGACCGACTGGAAGGTCATTGTCATCGATGTCAACGATCCATTGGCTCCCAAGCTCAATGATGTCGAGGATGTCGAGCGACACCTTCCAGGTCTCTTGAGGGCAACCAATGAGTGGTTCAGAATCTATAAGATCCCAGACGGAAAGCCCGAGAACCAGTTCGCTTTCACTGGAGAGTGCAAGAACAAGAAGTAGGTCATCTGCCTCTAGTAACGAGATATTTAAGCTAAGAGAATACCAGGTACGCCACCGATATCGTCCGTGAGTGTGCTGAGGCTTGGGAGAAACTCATCACTGGCAAGACCAACCCTGGCGATGTTTCTACGTAAGTTATGACTTGAAGGTATTTTCATCTCACAAATGCTAACGCATTACAGTACCAACCTTACTGTCAAGCAATCTCCTCAACGTGTCACCCCAGACCAACTCCCCCCTATCCCACCCAACGAGAACCTTACCCCTGCGGCAATTGACCCAAGCATTGACAAGTGGTTCTTCATCTCTGGGGCTGCTGCATAAATTTTATAAGTTATGTGTGGCGGATCATGAAATGGGTTCGACAGCATAGTTGCCGGCATGATACAAAAAGTTGCGATGGATCATAGCATAGATAGGACACGAAATACCTCTACAGTTACGCAAGGTTACGCAATGGCACATGCTCGTTCTTTCATACACAATTTGTGCCGTCATTTTGCAAAACGCTGTTGTGATATTTGGCCGCATTTTTGTGACTTGATCTGATATCCTCTCTGCTCTTCTTCCATAAATATTGAACGTTCAATACATTAACAGAGTCTCCCATGACTCCCAACGCCTCCCATATGCGCATAATATACAATCCTCGGCGGTATAGACTCAGCCCATCAATTCTTCCTGTCTCGCCAATATCCGCGAATGTCGGTCCACCTCCTCCACCACGCCCTTGATCCCTAACTTCTCCGCATCGAGCTTCATTTGCTTTCCATCTTCTGCAGACTCAATGTCAGGTACCTTCTCGGTATCATGCTTTATGGGGCTGTAGGAGGCTCCTTACTGAACTTCACCTCCACAAAACTTGGCTCCTTCGATGTTTTTGGCAGAAGCTTCGTGTTTATTTTCATACTTGATCGTGCACCCCCTGGCAAGAAGGAGAGGAATAGGCGCGCCGTCTTTGCTTTGGGGGAGAAGGGGTTGAAGACAGTCGAGACTTCCGTGATGAATTTGCTGATCATCTTGAATTAAGGTCTACGAGGCTGACAAGGGGGATACTTAGCAATTGACCGAGCACAAAACAAACATATTGCACTTACATCAAACCTCAATGCGAATTATTTGGCACAATGGCAAAAGAAAGCTTGCGTGAGATTGTTGTCCGGCGTATCAAAAAGTAGATGTCTAACTAGCGCGGAGCTTTCTTTGAGCCACATCGGCCAAATCATCACGAACCTCCGACTTTCACCTGTCCAAGATTCGGCTCTGTATTTCCAAATCATAAAATGACTTTCCAGTCGGTTTTAGAGCGTCTATCAGCTCTGCAAGAGTCAAATCAACAATTACGAACACTCATCGACCGCCTCGCAACCATCAAGTTCCAGCCCGGATCAGTACCTCTCGCGGATGAAGACGACAACATTATAAGCGAGCTCGCTGCTGAGATACAGCAGACGATAAAGGATCAAGATGAGGACTTTGAGCTATTACAAGAAGAGGTTCTGGACTTGGATACAGGGAGAGCGGGCAGCGAGCTCGAGACACAGAGGGACAGCCTGTCCCAATCTGTAAAGAGAGCTGTGAAGGAACTCAAGACGTACTTTTCCCATACCATAAATCTTACATTGATGTATATGCAAAGTCTAACCTATCTCCAGCTGCGAAATAAGCTTCCGCAAAGCTCAAATATCCGCAAAACGTAGTCTCAAAGACTCCCAACGCTCAGAGCGAGCGCTTCTCCTGCAGTCCTACAGCAATCCGCCCCCTAAAAACAGGTCCCCTGTTCCAGGTACCCCAGGCCTGCCTCTATCGTATCAACGAAAGCCAAAGTCCGAAATAACAAAAGAAGAAAGAGAAGTCAGCGCGAGCAGCGATGTCACAGCTGCGTTACGACGCACCCACGCTATGATGGCCGGCGAGCTCCAGCGCTCGCAATTTGCACACGATACTCTCAAGGAATCGACCGCAGCCCTATCTCAGTTGAGCGAAACGTACTCAACGTTAGATACTATGCTCTCTGCATCAAAAAACTTGCTCGGCACATTGCTCAGAAGTCAGAAGAGTGATACGTGGTATCTTACAACGGCTTTCTATATCTTAGCTACTGTCGTGGTGTGGCTCCTTTACAGGCGTCTGTTATATTACCCTACTCTGTTCCTGTTCTTCTACCCGCTCAAAATGTTCATCAAAGGTTGGATGGGAGTCTTTACGGCACTGGGTCTCATAGGCGGCTCCAATGTCGATGTTGCGCCGAGTTCGATTTCGATGCTGAGAAGTAGTCCAACGGTCACGCATAGAAGTGCTACTAGGCGTGCTAGTATTTCATATGCAAATCCGCCTCCGGCTATCAATGTTGGTGGCGGAGCGAAGAGTGAGCCAACGCCTGGCCAAGCTCAAGGCGGAAGTGTCTCGGAGCAAGTCGGTAACGTCATTGATGAGAGTAAAACGCCAGAGGCGGCACAGAAATCGGAGGAGACATCTAAGGATGAATCTAAAGAGGAACCTAAAGGGGCGCCCGAAGAGAAGGCCAAAGAGAACCCCAAGGAGGAGCCCAAAGGGAATCCTACTGAAGAACCAGCCGAGGAGCAAAGGAATCCAAAGAAGAGGATGTGGGAAGAGCCTATGGAGGCAGCAAAAGAAGAGCAGAGAAGAAAAAATGAGCTTTAATACAAACCACTTTCGAATGACAAGGCACTCGTTGCTCCACGTTTCGTTCTCATTGCTACTTCCTTTCAACGAGTCAAGTCGTCCGCTGTGAACTTCTATTTGCCGGAGGCGCCGCTCTACAGATCACGTTGTTGCAACTCCATCTGCCTTGTTGAAGTGCAGAATCACAATTTCCTCATTCATGTTCTCTCCAATAAGCCATCTCTCATCACCGCATATTTTGCCCTTTCCAAGCAATTGCTGCCACAAGTCATCCCGCAGTGATATTTCGTAACCGGGTCCCGTCATATGCACTTTTGGCTTGACGTTGATTGATATGGTTTCGAGCATGAAACAATGCCGAGCACTGAAGGTGATTCCTGCATTGGCATCCATTGCCTCGGTGATTGTCAGATAGGGGAACTCCTGGTTCACGTCAGCAATCTTGGAGAAGTACGGGAAGATCCTGTGTACTGACCTCATGTCTCCAACAAGGTGCAATTTGAGGAACTCTACTATCAGATACCCGCTCACAGAATGAGAGGTGGGCATCTCCGTCAGCGCCACATTCATCCTCCCAGAACGGCCCAATTGAGAAAGGGATGCCCGTGGTTTTGACCTTGTGCAGTCTTGGATGAGAATGGCTAGCCTGAGAACCAACTATCCATCTATGGTCTTCTTGAAGGAAATAGACATGATTCTCGTCTAGCTCCAGACCTCTGAGAATAGGACTTGATCGCTGTCGGATTTTGTAAAAGCCAAGATCCGAGAATGAGAACCGTCGAAGTAATTTTGGTCCTGCCAAGTCTTCACAAGGCTTCAGTTTACCTGTTGGATCTTCAGAGGGGCGATAGGAAGATGGCGATGAGATGTCCCAGATTGCTAATGACTCAATGGGATCGTCTTCGCCCCAAGCACTTCGATTTGGCTGCCAGAGATACATCGCATAATGGGTCTTAGTGTGTGAGCTGTAGAAGCGATCTCTAGAGTTGAGAGGCATCCCTAGAAAATGGATCTTCCACTCATTTCTAAATATAATCAGCCTGAACTCCAGGTCAGTCATAAGTACAATCTCACCTGAAAACCACTTGCCAGTTCGCATCCTGAGCAACCCGAACAATGTCAAATGCGGTGGCAAAATGTCTATGTACATTCTCATTCTCGTTGAGTTGATGATAAGCATTTGGCTCACACCATTCAACAACAAGAACATTTTGCTTCAACCTGATTCTCCTGACAATCTTGCCTTCCGAGTCAATATCAACATCGGCCATAGTCCTTGCACTGAGATCATTGATTGTATATTTCTGCCTTTCAGCATTAGGAAATATCAAGAGCCCTTCATCATAAGTCCATAATGGATCCGGGTAATGGAAAGGTGCAGTTTTCTCTTCAAATTGAAGATGCCGCTGCCATGGTGAAACTGGGTAGTATCTCGCCCATGCTGGGACAACGAATGACTTTCCCAGGGCGAACTTCTCAATGCTTTGTGGCTGCCCAGACTTGAGATGATGGTACCTTCCACAGACCTGACTAAACGCCTCTGACCAAGCTATCGGTGCAGCACTATCCACATCACACAATTCTCTTACACGAGGGTAGTGGAGCTTCAGGAGATGGAAGTTCAGATCAGATTCGGAGAATACGGCATGGAACTGTTTGGAGACTCGCCGGCAAAGAATGAGATCTTTTGGAGATAGGTGAGTAACTACTAACAAAAAGATATCATTAGGAAGGCCAGTGATATCCATCATTGGAGCATTTGTGAATTCGGTCTTTGTTTGGAGAGGGTTGATGCTGGCTCAAGGACACAAAAAGCAGCACTCAGTGCCAGCGTTGTCTCATACATTCTAACATTCTACATCGCTGGACAGCGGTGCCGCTTTTTCTGTCCAGCGAGGGGCTGGGAATCTAGACATTGAGCGGCTATAAATCAAGAGTTTCAGAGCAAAATTTTCGACAAATGCTGGACAAAGCTCTCTACTCTTCACAACCTGCATTTCTTTTCATGCTTCTCCCAAAATCTCAGCTCTCGAGCTCCCGCAGCACCCCTGTAAAGCGCCCCCGAAGACGGCCCCATTTGCCCCGCGGGAGTGAAGTGGAGTGGACCGCGTTTGGCCGAGCTATTCGGAATCCCACTCCTCCCTCCATTCTCCATATCTGACGCCTTTTCAACAGCCAAGCATGCCCTTAGCATAGCTTCACTTTTTCATATCTTTTGCATTTCAGAAATGCGTCGGGCTTTCTCGAGAAGCATTCCTGCTTTGGCAGGAGGGACACCGCGATCCACCCCCGCATTCAGAATGCCTTCACCCGCACATGTCAACAAGACAGCTGCTCGGCGGCTCCATGCGACAGCGCAACACCTGAAGCCAGCTGCAGCTCTTGCGTTCAATGCTGAAAACTATCCTACCTCGCACGAAAAGATCCAGAACGTGCAGGACACACCGTACTTTATCAACAATGAGTTCCTGAAGTCTGAAGCTACTCATTTCATCGAACTACACGATCCTGCTACCAACAATCTTGTTACGAGAGTGCCGCAGAGTACCGATGCGGAGCTGAAGGCCGCGGTGGAAAGTGCGCAGAAGGCCTTCCCGGCATGGAGAAATACGAGTGTGATGGCGAGGCAGGCGATTATGTTCAAGTTTACCCAGCTAGTTAGGGATAATTGGGACAGGTTGGCTGCCAGCATTACCTTGGAGCAGGGCAAGACTTTTGCTGGTATGATAGAGATAAGTGCTTTGGAAATAAAGCTAATTATTTTGTAGATGCTAAGGGCGACGTCCTCCGCGGTCTACAGGTTGCAGAGGGAGCTTGCAACATCCCTCAGCAAATGATGGGAGAAATCTTGGAAGTAGCAAAGGATATGGAAACAAGAAGCTACAGAGAGCCATTGGGTGTTGTAGCTGCTATCTGCCCATTCAGTCAGTTCTCTGAAATCCATCACACAACAAAACTAACCATTTCCCAGACTTCCCAGCCATGATTCCCCTCTGGTCAATCCCCATTGCTACCGCCACCGGTAACTGCCTCATTCTCAAGCCATCTGAGCGTGACCCAGGTGCGGCCATGATTCTCGCCGAGCTCGCCCAAAAAGCTGGCATGCCCCCAGGAGTTCTCAATGTGATCCACGGCTCCGCCAAGACCGTCGACTTCATCATCGACGAGCCCGCCATCAAAGCTATCAGCTTCGTCGGTAGCAACCGTGCTGGAGAATACATCTTTACGCGCGGCTCGGCGAATGGCAAGCGTGTTCAAGCTAATCTTGGAGCCAAGAACCATGCTGCTGTGCTTCCAGATGCTAATAAGCAGCATGCTCTTAACTCTATTGTTGGCGCGGCTTTCGGTGCAGCAGGGCAGAGGTGTATGGCTCTTAGTACGCTGGTCATGGTTGGAGAGACGAAGGAGTGGCTCCCTGAGTTGGCAGAAAGTACTAAGTCACTCAAGGTGAACGGTGGTTTTGAGGAAAGTGCAGATCTCGGACCCGTGATCTCGCCCCAGAGCAAGGAGAGGATTGAGTCGCTCATTGCAAGTGCTGAGGCGGAAGGCGCCACTATTCTATTGGATGGTCGTGGATACAAGCCTAAGGGCTACCCTAACGGAAACTGGGTCGGCCCAACTATTATCACGAATGTTAAGCCGCACATGAAGTGCTACACAGAGGAGATCTTCGGCCCGGTCCTAGTCTGTTTGAATGTGGATTCTTTGGATAGCGCCGTTGATCTAATCAATGCAAATGAGTATGGAAACGGAGTTGCAATCTTCACCAAATCCGGTGCCACTGCTGCAACATTCCAAAAGAACATCGAAGCTGGACAAGTTGGTATCAATGTCCCAATTCCAGTTCCTCTTCCTGTAAGTACACCGCTTTCAATTTTGTCTCAGTAGCTGATACATACGTAGATGTTTTCCTTCACCGGGAATAAGAAAAGTATCGCAGGTGGTGGAGCAAGCAATTTTTACGGAAAGCCTGGATTGCAATTCTATACACAGCTGAAGACGGTCACGAGCTTATGGAGGAGTGAGGATGCGATTTCAAAGGCCGCGGATGTTGCAATGCCTACTCATAGCTGAATGTTCAAATTGGGATTTGGGCCTGCAATATGTACATACGGTTACCACAAAATTGAATATGTTCACTTTGTGATGTGCAGATGAACCTGTCCCTCGTTGTGCTTCCGGGATTTCAGATATCCGCTGGAATTGTTACAACTGCAAATATTATGATGGTATTCAGGATGATTACAACTTGTTCAAGGTACAAGTTGGTGCTGATATAAGTGTTTGGCCCCAGAACATGGATTGTGTCCTTTGAAGATGCTTCCTGCAGGTCGTTATTGGACTTTTCAGCCAACGTCTTGTTCTGGGTACCCAATTACGCAGTTGACCCGCAGTTGCCCAGCTGTTATGCCGCACTCCCCGAGATTGTCTCGAATACTCCTTCTTCATTCGTTCATGACCCGGAAGCAGCGGGACGGCCAAGAACATCCCGCTCATTATCTATGCAACCACCTTTCTTTGTTCCTTCCTTTACGGACATTCATCGTGGATTTGGGATCTTGATAAACACTAAACTTACTTTCACGATAAACTTTAGATACACGGCTCCGAACGTCCTCGGCGCGGATATAAGATCTACCACCCCGCATTTGTACGTAGTCTGTGCCACTCCGAGGAGCTAGTGCTGACCATTTCCCCATGATTTCTATCATAACATTCAAAATGCATCAAGTTAATCAGTTTGTATACAGATTTCTATTTGTCGATGATGGGGTACTTTGCGGCTGAAAGAACGTTTCCAATTCCTACTAAGGATATAGCTTCATGGATCTTTGATGACCCTAAATATGATCAAGATGAACCGGTGAGTTCTTGCCATTACGGCTCTGAGCACGTGAGAATTGACCTGCCTCCTATTTAGATATACATTGATGCCAAAAATCCATCTAAATCTATATCCTTGAATCAAGCCCGAGTCCTTGTTCGAAAGCTCGTAGCAGGACTCTATGCCGCTGGCTTTAACAGAGGCGATTGTGTCTGCCTCCACTCGTTCAATGATGTAGGACAATCTGCCTTTGAAACTATGATTTTCTAATTCTCAATTCTAGGTTCACTATTCTATAGTCTTTCTGGGAATTGTTGCAGCTGGAGGTGTCTTTGCGGGAACAAATCCCTCATATACCGAGTTTGAGCTCACCCATCACTTGAAGACCGCCAGATCCAAATTCTTCATTACTGAACCTGAAATGCTCCAAAATGGTCTCGCAGCCGCCAAGAAAAGTGGTATTCCAGAGTCGAAGATCTGGATCTTTGACGTGCATGGGCAATCTATCCCCTCTGGATTCAAGTCATGGAAGGACCTATTAAGCCACGGTGAGAAGGACTGGGAAAGATTCGATGATGAGAAGACCTGCAAAACTACGACTGCCACAAGGCTATTTAGTAGTGGCACTACTGGCCTTCCTAAAGCGGCAGTTCTTTCTCATCATAATCTCATTGCGCAGCATACTCTTGTGCATGAGGCTGTCAACAGCGGGTACCGAGTAAGTGCCATCACCCATGTTACAAAAGTCAATAAGAGTAGCTAACTCGATCGCCAGCCAAGGCGTCTTCTCGCACTTCCGATGTTTCATGCAGCCTGTGTACCTGGTAAGCAAGTTCACATCCCCACTTCTAATGGATTACTGACATGCAGCATAGTCGCCCATACAACCACTCTAAAAGGGGGCCATCCTGCTGTTGTACTCAGGCGTTTCGAGCTAGAGCCATTCCTTCAAGCAATTGAGAAATACAATCTCAACGACCTGGGTATAGTTCCACCAATCGTCATCGCCATAATTATGGCTCCCATTACCAAGAAATACTCTCTCAAAGCCTTAAAGAAGATCACCTGCGGCGCAGCACCCCTGAGCAAAGAATCTCAAGCAAGGTTGATGGAGTTGCTTTCGTCTGACGCAACTCTGACCCAGGTTTGGGGCATGACAGAGACAAGTTGCATAGCAACACAATTCGACTACCCAGAAAACGATACAACTGGTAGTGTTGGATACCCTCTTCCTGGCCTTGACATCAAGTACGCTCCCCCCTAAAAACCCATCCTCATTCATATTCTAACCACGCCTCTCTAGGCTCCTTGATGACAACGACAAAGAAGTCGCGGCCTATGACACACGTGGCGAGATCTGCGTGCGTGGTCCAGTTGTCATCGCCGGTTACTTCGAAAACCCTGGGGCAAATGCCGAGTCCTTCGACTCGGAAGGCTTCTTCAAGACCGGCGACATCGGTTACTGTGACAGCAAGACCAAGAAATGGTACATTGTCGACCGCAAGAAGGAGCTCATCAAAGTCCGTGGTTTTCAAGTGGCGCCACCAGAAATCGAGTCAATCCTTCTACAGCATCCGCATATTATCGATGCGGGCGTGATTGGGGTTAAGGATCCGAAGGACCCAGATGTGGAGTATCCTAGAGCTTATGTTGTCAGGAGATCAGATCCTGAGAGCGAGAAGCTAGATGAGGCGGCTGTGAAGAAGCACTGTGGTCAGAGGTTGGCGAGATTCAAGGAGTTGACGGGAGGAGTCAAGTTTGTGGATGCTATTCCGAAGAATGCGAGCGGGAAGATTTTGAAGCGTGTGTTGAGAGATATGGCTAAAGAAGAGTTCGCTCAAGCGAAGGCTAAGCTGTAGAGGAGCTTTTGGATAAGATTTTGTGTAGACTTGTAGACGGCGTTCAAGTCGAGAGATTTGCTATTAGTTGGACAAAGGGTCACAAGATGACAGGAACAATTTTGAATCTGAAATATGCTTACATGCCAAAAATGCTGAACTTTTGGCTCCTATTGCGCCAAATCCCTAAACATATGGTATCATAGGCTTCCTCATGCTGCTGAATCCATGCTCCCAATCACCCATCTCTAGTGAAATCTTTAGCCCCTCGAGAAGAAACGTCCAATCATTCCAGTCGCAACGTTCGTCGCGAAGCCTCCAGTAGATAATGCACTACCCGCGAGATTCGACGCCTGCCCAAACTTATCACACCTCGAGAAGGCAAGCGTGTTCGTGACCGTTAGACTCAGTGCAATTACTACATCTACATCAGCACAGTCGCCTATACCTCTCGTTCTTCATCTCTAGCATTATAGTACGTACCAACAAGAGTTAACCAGATAAACTCAAAACGAAAAATCGCAATGATAGCCCAAGCCACCCAGATCAAGGGCTGGACATACAACGCCATCCAAAAGAACCGCTTGTCCGTCGCATTTATGACTTTGGTTGAGGGGTCTGAGCTCTCGAAGACCCAGTGCGAGTCACCCGTCTGCGGATTTACTTCGTTCCACCATCGTAAGCCTACTAGGCGGCGTCCAGCGATGTTTTTGAGGTAGTAGAAGTCGGCTGCTAGGAGGAGGATGGTGACGATGAAAATGAGGACACTAGAATAGCCAGCCATATTAGCTTGCGGACATTCGCGGAGATGGGTCAGGGCATATACAAGTTATCCGTAAAGAACAATCCGAATATGTAGACCAGGAGGTTTGCTGTCAGACAGTATCAGTTCGTTCTGGACACGAAGCTCTGGGGATCTGGGGATCTGGGGGATGCGTAAGCGCACAGATTCTGAAGGCCAGGAACCACAACAGGGTAATTGGATGAGAGCTGAGCCTCCAGCTCAAAGAGCCCTCGGGCTGGACTTCTTGCATGGCCGAGAGTCGAGAGTCGAGAGTCGAGAGCCGAGAGATGGTGGGAAGGCGGGCAGGTGGGAAGGCGGGAAGGCGGGATGGGAAGCTGGAAAGGTGTCGTCCTACCGTGCCTGCAAGCGTCAAGCTGTCAATACAGTACCGTGCAGTGGACCACCAGGACCCCTGCCGCGCGCCAGCACCAGCACCAGCACCAGCATCAGCATCAGCCCCAGCACCAGCCTCATGTAACCGACCGGGAACGGACGCCCACGACCCTACTGCCACGGCTTTATGTCCTTGATATTATCGAGGGGCCGACATCTGTCGGCTTCTCCCAAAACAGAGCAATGCTTGAAACATATCCAAAAAGGCATTGCCATATCAATCGATCACCAAAATGTCAGCCGCAGCAGCCTCCGTGCTCAGAAGAGCTCTGCTCTACGGTACGGTACCCCTGCTCCCTCACTCCTCCCAGCATCGCTTCACTGCACTTCACTTCGCTGACACCCTCCCCTCCCAGTCCCCTCCTCATCCACCAAATTCCTCGAGAAATCCCGCTCCCTCGCCGTAGACACCATCTCCTACGACCTCGAGGACTCCGTAACCCCCTCCCAAAAACCCACCGCCCGCTCCAACATCACCGCCTTCCTCTCACAGTCCCGTCCCCAGAACATCAACGAGCTCTCCGTGCGCATCAATGCTGTCTCCTCGGGCCTCGCGCTCGAGGACCTCTCTACCGTGCTCGAAGCAAAACACCTCGACGCCATCGTCGTGCCGAAAGTAAATAGAGCGTCGGATCTGCGCTTCATAACGGATATCATCCTCCACAAGCTGCCAGAGCGGCATGGACCAGGCGCGGAGAACCCGCTGAAGATACTGGCGTTGATAGAATCGGCGGAGGCAATCACAAATTTGAATGAAATATGCAAAGCGTCGCCGTACCTCAGTGGCCTGATCTTCGCTGCCGAGGACTTTGCCCTCGATTTAAACCTCACGCGAACGCCGTCTCTGACTGAATTCCTCTACGCGCGCTCTGCGATTGCTACAGCAGCTAGGGCGCACGATCTGCCTAGCACGATTGATCTAGTGTGTACGGCGTTCCGCGGCGAGGAGGGGCAGAGGACGCTGCAGGAGGAGTGCTTGGGCGGGAAGGGGCTGGGCTTTAATGGGAAGCAGTGTATCCACCCCTCGCAGGTCGACATTGCGCAGCGAACGTTTGCCCCGGGCGAGAAGGAGGTGGAGTGGGCAGTCAGGGTGGTGATTGGGAATAAAAAGGCGGATGTTGGAGGTAGAGGGGCGTGGACGCTAGATGGAAAGATGATTGACGTGCCGGTGGTTGGCAAGGCGAAAGCTACAGTGAAGAGGGCGGAGTTGTGTGGGTTTAATGTTGATGCTCTTAGGGAGAAGTGGAAAGATCAAGAGCCGGAATGAGGTTTGTATTCGTCTGATCCTTCATTCAAGTCTAATATATCCAGGTAACACAACTAGAATTCGCACTTTGGTTATTGTACAAAGGAAACGCTGTATATACAAGCCTGATACTAATAGACCGGGAATTACTTCCTAATACTGACGATGAGGTCTCCAGAATCCTTGTGTAGGATGGCTCTCGATATCGCCAAAGCCACCGTAATTTCGCTCTACAAACTCTCCAGTGAGAATTATTTGGCCACCAGTTATGCCGCCGAAGGCTTCGTGTTGGTGCCAGCTCTTTTGGCCTTCTATGAAAGGCGTATCACATCTCTCCATATCATTGATATTGTCTTCTGCAGGATCCCATCCTTGTTGTTCGCAAGCATCCGGTGTCTGGTTTGCTTGGTCTAGTTCATAATCATGGCTGTACTGTTGATAATCTTGGTTGTCGTTCTCTACGGTGAATTCTTCGTTCTGATATGCCGAGAGATCATACGGAGCGCCATCAACGAGCAGGCTATCCTCAAAGTTTAAAGCTGCAGGGTCTTGTGGATGGCCAACACTAACTTGAAACTCGTTCTGCACATGTTCGTCCCTGGCGTTGTATTGCTTCTGTTGCCTTTGCACTTGATGTATGAAGAGCGGTTCTGTTTCGATGAAAAGAGACCCTCTCGCAGACTTGATGGTAGGAGTGGGAGCTCGTGCAATCCAACCTCCTCTCACTGGAAGACCAAGATGTGAGTCATTCTCTGCCTGGCTTGACGGGTCATTTGGTCCAACGACAGGAGAGATTTGGGGTCTTCGCTGGCTATGGTAATTGACGAGGGTTTCCAGGGGACCGTCGTCTCTTACAAGCCCACTTACTGGCATTTGAGCATCGATGGGAGGATTACCGACACATCCCTCAATATACTCAGATTGGGCAGTCGGCACCTTTTGATCATGGGCAGTCACCAATATTGACTGCTCTTCCTTATGTGATGGCAACACGAAATGAGGTGAGAAGCGATGTTCACTACCAATGATTTGCAGGGTACTTTGCCTACCGTCCGGAGCTTCCTCGATATATGTTGTATCTTGCTGATTTGCAGTAGATGGTGGTCTCCCATCATGTACTTTCTTCCCTGTTGAACGAGTGATAGGCAAAGTCGTTGCTGGTTGCTTAAGGCGTGCTACTTTGGTAAGTTGCTCTCTATTGATTGGTGTGCTTTTCGCCGGCCCCGCAGTCTCTCTCCTTGGCATACCTGCGGGTGGGAGCCTTTCCTGGGCTCTAGAACTAGCACTTCGATGCCATCCAAGCTTCGGATCATAATGCTCGATTATGATGCGCTGCTGGCCTGACACAGGGGGCTCTACCCCTCGATCCTCTAGGGCTATACCTACGGGAATTTCCTCGTCATACTGCCGTCTTTGAGCGTCGATATGTTTTTCCTGATCCCTTAGGCTGTAATTTTTATGAACAAGAAGGCTTCCGGTAGTCCGTCTGCTTGAAGTCATCATTGATGATACTGGTGATGAGGAGCTACCGCTACTCTCGCTGGGAGGTAGCTTGTCTTCAATCTTCTCATCATGACGAGACTTGCGTCGCTTCTCGAATTTCTCTCGTAAAGGCTGTCTTTCTTCTCCAAATTCCGAAGAGTTTCGATGTCTGTCAATACCGGTATCCCGAAAAATACCAGTGTCTCGCAGAGAACGGCGAATCGATTCCGGAGTTGAGCTGTCTTGCTGATCGGCGTGGCCCGTTTGCTGTGGCCTGCCTGTATGACCTGCGGAAATTTGGCTTTCGGACCAGGTGATAGAAGTGTTTGCCTTCCCAGAAAGTCTGCTGGTGGATTCGGGAGGGCGTTCTCGGTCTGGCGCTGGCTCGAAATCGCGCTGGCTCGATATTCGATCCAAAAATGTCCGTTGTCCAAAGCCTAATTCCGGTTGTCTTGGAGATCGTGCTCGCTTGTATGTATGCTGATAGTCATTTGCCGTAATTTGTTTGCTGTATAGCGAATCTCCATGTGCGCTATAAACTGAAGATGCCGTTCCTCTGTTGTTGAGGTCTGCATCCTTCATTGGGACTCTGGTTGGCTTGAAAAATGTGGATATCTCCTCCTGCGCTCTTGCTGCCTTTCGTTTCTCCTTCTCGCGAGAGTTTGAAATCACTTTGTCAAGCTTCGTAGCAGACGCATTACGATCGGCGTGATGAAGGAAGTCCATTTCTGAGAAGGCAAGGTCAGGCACTGCCCCATGAATGTTAGCAAAAAGTGCCTGTAAAAGCAGAGGGCGAAGACTGACGGCCGCGGCGTTTAGCAGGAGAAGATGCACGCCCATTCTTGAACAAACCGAGTCCATGAGATGGTCGAATCTAGAGCGGTCAGTTATACATGCGCCTGGACTCTCCGAATACACTCACTGTCAGCCGCTCTTGACCAAAGCTCTTCGAAGAGAAGTTGCGTGCTAAGTCTTCTCCAGCTTTCTTGTCCGACTTCTTACGATCACTCTTCTTTTTCCTGTCCACCTTTTTGATTGGCTGCTTCTCCGCCGCCTTTCCAGACTTGTGGTGCTTCCTTTTCGGGTCATAGTGATCTTCCTTCGTTTTGTGGCGAGCTCGTTTTTCGAAAGTTTCTTTTGGAGTGCTGTGTTCACTGCTGGCGAACTTATGTTCGATCTTGCGTTTTTCAAAGGGCTGTTGCTCCTGTTCCCTCCTCCCCGAAGAGCTTCCATTCTCCTCCTTTAATCTCTTTGGTGGTGGGTTAGATGCTTTCGCCAGTTCGAGGAGAGAGCTGTCGGATGATGAGTTGCGCCTTCGTTTGGATCTCTCTGGAACATCACCCTGTCTTTGATCATATCGATGACGAACTAGCGTTCCAGGATCGCGATGAGATTTCGGCATGCCATCTCCAAGCCCTAATGCAGTACCGTGACATTAGCCTTTGCTCATGCTATTTGAGGGAGTCATCCAGTGCTCAAGAAAAAAGTAGCTACTTGATATATTGTTCGACCTACTCGCTTCTTCGTCGTCTGCGTTGGCTTCCCTCTCGGTTTGTGCAAGCCATCTTCTAACATGGTCATTGTCACCACTGGGCGATGGTGTGCCCAAATTTGCGTTCACAAGTGGCCTTCTGCTATCGCTTTGAGCTGGGATCTTGAACGAACTCTTGCCGTCTCGCCCCGAGTCTTGTTTCCTGTGGCGCTCACTTTTATGGTGCTCGTCAGAATCTTTGGCTTTTCGCTCTCGCGCATGGCGGTCCGGCCGGTTACGTCTATCCATTGAGAGTTGTAAAGCTGTCTGTAATCGTACAAGTTGCAGGCTTCAAAGGGTCGAACTCGTTTTGGGAATGCTGCCAGCATTTGAGAGGTAGTCGCGACTGACATGCTGTACCTGAGTAGTGTAGGCAGGAACGATTAAATTTTGATCGCGGATACCACTCTTATATTTTGAAAGTCGATTACGTCCGCACTTGCCTGATTAATGTCTCCTGGCATTTTATACCCTTTTTTTAAGAGTACAAGAGTCGCTCTTGTTGCTGATTTTCGCTTGCATGAGAATAGCAAATTCACTACTGTCCCCAGCATAAATGAGCTAAAATTGAGTACATCGAATTCACATTCGCTGGGTTAGCAGCTTAATGATACTATAATGAGAGCCGATGGTATTAATCGCCGTATGTATTGAACGAATATCCTTTCCAGCAATAATTTGGTCCTTTTTTGAGTTCAAAAGTTTGACTAGAGAAGATTGCACCTTAGTAGTTGAGACTTTGTGGCAAAATTTTACATTGAAAAAACACAATAGGGCTTGACGCTATGATGAGTAGATGTCGTCTATACGGCAAGTACCCATTTAGCTTTCACTGAATAGTTTGTACTGATAGGGCAAAGTGAAAGCGCTCCTTATTTAGAATAGAGGAATCTAGGATTGGAAAGACAAAGGGGAAGCACTCAACGGAAGACTTGACAATTTTTCAAGGACGAGATTGATATTCTCCCATTTTCACTTGTAGCCTAGCAGTATTTGCCTTGGGGGAACAAACAATTCGCCCTTCTTGAAGTGCTTGTCGCTAATGCCTGCCCAGGTGCTTTTCGGTTCTCAATCTTTGGCCTGCCTACGCGCTCCTGCTAGTTCTATACGGCGCTTCAAGGCCTGGATATCATCTCCATATTAGACGACTAATTTATTATTTCTAAGCTTATGTTGTTAGTTAGATCATCAGTGATAGGCAGGAAAGATGATGGTGAGAGGTGAGAGGTCCAGAAGAGCGGTGTGGATCGCCTACAGCCCTACGACCCAGCGATTTGCACGGCTGCAAACAGGGGCCTTGATCAACCAACAGCTTCAAAGTTGCCGTTTGCTATAAATCACATGATTTGCAGTGTATGCGAGTAAAGCTGTCGATTGAGTAGTCACGGTGGTGCTCAAGGACCCGACAGAATGGGTCAGATGGTGAAGTGGAGATGAAGTTGAAGATGAAGCATCTTGAGCCTGGGATCCCACTGCCCATTCAGGAATCCAAAATTGATCGCGCAGAATGGTAAACGTCAAAATCCTAAAATGATAAAAAAAGGAAAGTGCTGGCTGAGACTTTTCTTTTCTTTCTGCGCCAGCAGCCAGCCGCTTGGAGCCTACATTCTTTCGGAACCCCTGCCGCGCGGACGCAGGGCGGGCCAGCGAAAAGAAATAATTTCAGCAACAGTCAGAATCGAAAGCCGTGGACATTGTCGTTTCGAATGGAAGCAGGAGCAGATCGTCGGAGCAGATCACGATGGAAAGTGGAAGGCGGGAGAGAGCTTCCTCGCTCTAGCGGAGGTGTGGACGAGGTGTCTGCAGGCCGAGTGTGAGAGTAAGGCATGCGAAGAAATAGAGGGGAGTCGTGAGATGTATAACGAAGCGCTCCAAGCCCACGCCATCTCCCTCCTTTCGGTGATACCGTAAAAGCTGGACGTGGGGAGCTTTCGACGCCTCTGTCGGGCTGAGGTCGGGAGGGCGCAGGCAGGCTCGGCAGGGATCTTTTCCTCCGCCAGAGGGGAGCGAGGCGAGGCGAGGGAGGGGTGCTTTTATCGATAAGGAGGCCACCCAACCCACCAACCCGCCAACGCGCCCAAAAAATGGCCCACCAGGTCCGAGCAAGCCAAGTCTGTGCTCTGTGCGTCTTCCCCTGCAGAAAGAAAATGTCGATTTGTGGCAGCCAGTTCCAGTCCTGTCTGCTGAAAATGTGTCCTCTGCGGCCTCCCGCGTGTCGCCGTTTCGGGTCCTGTTGCGCAGGCCCCGCCAACAGCGACTTGCATGCAGACTATCACCTGTAGACCAGAGTCACTCCCTTGCCCCCCCAGATCCTTGGACGACCACCCGCTGGTTGAAGACGTAAACCTGCCTGCAGTTGCATCATTGAGTGCTCTTCGCCCTACTGAAGTCGGTCTCCCCAGCCTGCATATTTAGGCGTGATGCCGGAAGCAGCCGTCGCAAATGATATCTGTCGTGGCCAATGCCATTGGAGGCTGGCCAAGTGCTTAAACGCGGTACCATGGCAATAGCATTTCAATTTGTGTCAGGCGATGGCACAACGCGGAATTCTCCAGATGCAGAGCCGGTAGAAGGCTGGTTATCGAGATATAACACACCTTAGTGCCGTTCGATGTGCTTCAGATGCCAGAGCAGGGGAGCGAGCAACTCTTCCTGCAAGCGCGCTAGAGCGTCCAGGAGTACGAGATCCCACCTCTTTGTATCTGCGCAGAACATGCCCCCGTTGACCCGTTGAGCGCCACATTGTCGGGCGCTCCATACAGTCGACCTCAAATCGCTTTCACCCGGGCTGCTTGCCGCATTACAATGGCAGGGCTCTACGCCAGAAGGGTGATGGTATGAAAGAATGAACCCTGTTGGCATCCACCCTCCACGCACCTGCAGCAGCCATTGACTGGCTGCGGGAGTTGGAGCTACTAAACCGCCAACTTCTTGGATGTGGTGGATGTGGTCGAGGTCGAGAGCAAAACCGTCGAGCCTTAATATCCCATCCCATCCACACACATTCAATGCTCGTGGAGGGGAAGGGAGGCACCCTCGCCTTATCGGGCTAGCGCCCATTACGCGAAGGAGGGGTCTTCCAGAGAGCGCAGTCTCTTCATATGCGCCTCTTCTCCAAACCATCTCCGTCCCTCCTACAACAATTTTCGACCAAGATTTTTTGTCACTTGACCAAATCGCACGTTCCTTGCGATTCTTTTGATAAGCATCCGTTCGTACTGTCCCTACAGTCGTCCGACTACTATCAACCTTGAGCCCGACTCGATCATCACCACCCAACACAACCAACCCCGCCAACCTGCCTCTCTCTCACCTCTCAACTCTTCAAGAAGTTCGTCCTGATCTCCTGCTTGCGTGCGCTGACCTTGTCGTCATCGATCCCATCACCTTCACACATTCCTTCCTTGTCCGTTCTACGGATGTCCTGTTCTGCCTCGATGTATCTTTCTTTGCGTAATCCGCATTCCGTCCGTTTCCGTATCTACCACCAACGCCATGGCGCGCTCTTTTGTGTGTGATACGCGCGGAGATTGAGACTTTGACCCAGGTTTTCGAGAAATCATCAAAAGATGTCCAAGCTCTTCATTGGGTAAGTCCATCATCGTGCGCTTGCGACGCTTCCCCACACCATGTACAGCATCGCTAACCAACTCCTCCTCTAGCGGCCTTGCATGGCACACCGATGAGAATGCTCTTCGCCAGAAGTTCGAGGAGTTCGGTGCCGTTGAGGAGGCAGTAAGTCTCGATTCACCTCCAACATTGGGCGATTCACTGACATAATTCACAAAGGTTGTCGTGAAAGACCGTGATACTGGTCGTAGCCGTGGCTTTGGCTTTGTCCGATACACTAACGAGCCTGATGCTGAGGCTGCCATCTCAGCCATGAACAACGTTGAGTAAGTCGCACCACCCTCATCGTGAATCCACAACGCGGCACCTATCACCATATGTACTCGGCATCTCGATCGCCTTGCTACCTTGGAAGAGGTAACCACTTGGGGATTCCACAATAAGGTCCATGTCCATCATGTCACTACAGAGCTGATGATCACAAGGTTCGATGGTCGTACTATCCGTGTGGACAAGGCCTCGGAGCGCGGCAGCGGTGGAGGTGGTTTCGGACGAGGTGGCGGAGGCTATGGCCGTGGCGGCGGTGGATACGGAGGCGGTGGATACGGAGGCAGAAGCGATGGATATGGTGGTGGAGGATATGGAAATCAAGGAGGATATGGAGGCAGTGGTGGTGAGTTCTCCTACAATCCACTGTTCTTATCGTTCATTTGCTAGGAGGGATTGTCTCATGTTTCTTGAGACATTATTCTCCAGCTTCCCACCGAGGAACGTTGCTGACTCTCAGATAAAGGATACGGAGGCAATCAGGGCGGCTATGATCAGCAACAAAGCGGTGGCCGCTGGCAGTAAATGATTGGTGGCATGATATTCTCTCCAATCTCGCGCATCTGTACGAATTGAGGGCAAGAAAAGTTAGCTTGGGTTGCAGCGGGAAAGGTTCATTGGTGTGGGCCTTGCGTTATCATCTCTTGATGTTATCAAAAGGTCAGCTTCGTGGTCTCGAAATGCGGTTTGCCTTGCTTGCTCGGAGTTGGGGGGATGTTACCTGTTGCTGGTCTCTGGTCACACATACTAAATATTCGTCACATGGTCTCTCCGAGATCCCATTTCGATCATGATCAATTTGATCAAGGTCTTGTTTTGCACTGCATATTTTTGCAGTTCTAGTCTAGCGGCGGTAGGCAATAATGACCCATAATGGGAAATGAAAGGTTCTTATGAAGCCACCTTTTCCGTCTCCTCTTGCTCATAAGTGCTGCCGATCTTCTTGAACTCGTGATTCAGAGCGATTTCCCCATTCACAGGGGTCTCCGAGATCTTTCTAAGGCGATCCGCAAGGTCTTTGATATGGCCATCACCACTTTCCGGGCTCAAGCCATCCAAAGCTTCCTCCAAACTTAGCAGATAATCCTTATTTAGTCCGCTGGGACCTTCGCTTCGATAAATATGTTCGGCAAGCTTTTGTGGGTCTTGTGGCCCAACAAATTGGTCATTGTCTGGCGTACCAATATAGACCAAAGTCTTGATAATGGGCGAGCCGTCAGCTGGGTAGAAATTTGTGTAGTGGATGGTGTAGCCGTTGATTTCTCTGATATCAAGATACTCCCGTACTTCGACGACTTTGGAGGCCTCGATGCGATATGCAGTTCCCCAGACACGCTCGGAGCTTGGGGGATGGGGATCAGACAGTGTTTCCCAGAATGATCGTTCGATCAGTGTTACAACTCGCCCTGGAACTTCAGGGGTTCCGCGGTGGTCTTGACTTTGTGGGTGTCAGCATGGCGAACTTGCAAGATAGCAAGATAGGCTGCAGGATACGACGAAATCTCAACCAGTACAGCCATCTCTAGACTCGAGGACCTAGCGGGAAACCAGCTCACTTAAATCTCGAGACTTACGCCCAAAGAATGAGATTTTGCAAAACTGTGCAGCCTGGGGAGCTTGACAGCAATTCTGCTTACCTGGCCTATGAATCATGAGCTGCTACCATCCAAACATCGGCTCAGGACTGCGGTACGAACCTGCCAGAATCGACGAACATAGCCAGTGACGTATCCCGGGATACGTCGGTCTGCTCACGGCTTCAGCAATATGCTTCAACTAGGGAGCGTGGCGGTACGGAAAGGGGAAGCTCACCAAAATACGGTGGAGGTTTCCAGATCAGGCTTCTGAAGTTTCCGTTAGTGACTACTCGTCACGGGTAAGAAAGGTCAACGCTTTACCCATATCCAAACAGCCAGAACTCTGCTTCTGCTTCTACGTCTCCGGAATCCTCCACTGCCATGATGATGTCGATGCGGGTGGCTTGATACGCCGGCTTCGGTTGCTGCAAGATGATGTGGGTTTGACTGACGAAATGCCAAACTCGTCTCCCCAGTAATAGTTCACTAAAAAGAGCGTGATCTATAAATTCTCATGAATGAAAAGACTGAATGATATTATACGTGGTGCTTCTCACACGACGGCTGCATGTCTCTCGAGGTACAGGTACAGTGCCGGTACATGCACCGACAACGACAATTGTCAAGTGTGGCAACGGGCGGATCACCCTGGTCGAAAATGAACGCGGACGCGAAAGGGGGGGAAGGTGACCTAACCAGATTTGTCTGCTGTAGATCAGGGTCTCGACCACATGAGACGGATTCTTGATCCTCCACTCTCTTTCCTTTCTCTCCTTGCACTTACGCTCATTTTCTCCCACGCGTTGAAGAAGTACGGAGTCCCGCGAGAAGCTTCCATCTGCGGGAGTGCGTCAAAGCTCCCTCGAGATTCCGAACCTGCGCCTCGAGGCGCAGCTCCAGTCCGGACTACTTCAAGCTGGGCACAACCACAACCACAACCACAACCACAACCACCCACTTGGGCTGTTTCGTTCGTAAGTGCAGGTCACAGGCACAGGCTTAAGTCCCTGTCGATGTTACCAGCGAAATGGCATATAACCGTGCTTTCAATCCCGATTCTCTGCCTGCGTAAGTAGAAAGCTGGTCCCTCCTCCTACCCCACATTGCATTCGCGTCGGCACTGACATGGACATTCACAGTTTTGCAGAGCCGGAGCGAGTAAGGAAACCCTCTTGCATTCGTTGACTCTCTAGCAACTCTGCTGATTCAGTGAATCCAGAAATCTGGCAATGCCTCTTCTTCCTCAGCTCCCGCCCACAGCCAAGCGCAACAGCTAGCCCACGACAAGCAGTACGGCAAACCTCAACCCCCTCTTCCAAGACCCGACCAAAGAGCTTCAGACAGCTCAGGAGGCCGGAGATTATCTCCCCAAATGCAGCCAGCAGGAAACTACGGCTACGGCTCTTCCCCGCCACGCTCATCACACGGTCATGCCTCTCCTCCCCCTGGAAGCCATTACGGCTCCCGACCCCCACCAGCCCAGCAGAGACCTCCACCGGCCTCCAGGCCACCTCCATCTCCTGCTCCGCCGAACGGCACAGACCCTACACTCTGGCCACTCTTCAAAGCAGTTGACAAAGATGGTATGCTGCACATACTCTCTACCCCCCTAGTTCTTCACTAACAACAGTGCTCTAATTAGGTAGCGGACAGCTCAGTGAGAAGGAACTGGGTGCAGCTCTCGTAAACGGCGACTGGTCCTCCTTCGATCCCTACACTGTCAAAATGATGATCCGCATGTTCGACAGCGATCGCTCCGGCCTGATTGGCTTCGAAGAATTTTGTGGATTATGGGGATTCCTCGCTTCATGGCGGTCATTATTCGATCGTTTCGATGCCGATCGTAGCGGAAACATCAGCATTGACGAATACACGAACGCATTAGTGGCTTTTGGCTATAGACTGAGCCCGCAATTCGTGGGTACATTGTTCAGGACATACGATAAAAGGGGCGAAGGAGCTATCAGTTTCGACCTCTTCGTACAAAGCTGCATCAGCCTGAAGAGGATGACTGATGTTTTCAAGAAATATGATGATGATAGGGATGGATACATAACGTTGTCCTTGTAAGGCTAGGCATCCATTATCTTACATGTGCTCTGCTAATTAATCACAGTGAAGACTTCTTGACCGAAATCATTCGCCAAAAGTAATCTTCAGCACACTCCAAGATCGGCAGCTGGTATTTTTTATGTGGTCTCACGAATTATATTGCTTACGTCGATCTACCAAGCTTCATAGACAAATATGATACCCAATCTTCCATCTATTTTCCAGCCTCGTTTCCTCCTTTCTTTTCTTATCTGACATGTCTCATAAAATTGTTTGAGGCGTTGGTCAGAAGCCTACCGAAAAAGACTTGGCCCTCCAGAGAGATGACACTGACTGATATGTTTAATAAGGGCAATCCCCGTCACGACGCGACGCCCGCACTCTTCGCGAAGCTGAAAAGCCGATGCAGCCAATCGCCGTCTTGGAGGATGCGGTTTGCCTTCAGCCCTACAGGCCACCATTGAGTATTTGCCTTTTTAGCTGACGTGAGGTCCCAAGTCAGATGCAACACCTCTCAGGAAGTAGGGTATCACAAACTAGAATTATGTTTCATACTCTAAGTCCCTAGAGCTCCTATATCTTTCCCCCTAACCTTATTACCAACATCCTACTTTTACCCACAGAGAATTCACTTCCTCATACTTATCAAAGGTCAAATAGTAAGGCTGGTAAGTGAATATCAGTTGCGTCTTCAACACAAAGATGGTCTCCAAAGCATCAGAAATCCAATCCCTTCCCGCACCCCCCAAAAAAACCTCTCTTCCCACTTCATCCTCGGCAAAATCATCGACCGTATCTCTACCCTCTCAGACGATTTCCCCCATGTCCAAATCCCACTTCTAAAATCCCATTTGTGGGATATCAGAAACAAGAAAGTCAACCCCGAATGACACCTCCGAGGCTTTCTGAAAGTCTTTGTACATACAGAAGCTTTTAAGAATGCGTTTGAGGAATTGGATGATGGCATGAAAAATCAGATTAGGACGTTCATCAACGGTGGGGGTGAGGATGCTGTTCTAAGCTCAGGGGGTTTTCATCTACCACCGAATCCGCCAGTCAAGCATCATTTTCGGGAGTTGACGGGGAATCTGGGGAGGCTATTTCATCATGAAAAGCAGCAGGTGCATGATGTTCATGGGGCGAAGAGAGAGCCGGAGAAATCAGAACAGGTACACGAAGGATACCCGCGTATCTTTAAGGATGAGGCTAAGA
Organism: Lachnum nothofagi; assembly: GCA_003988875.1. Classification (NCBI taxonomy): domain Eukaryota; kingdom Fungi; phylum Ascomycota; class Leotiomycetes; order Helotiales; family Lachnaceae; genus Lachnum; species Lachnum nothofagi. The sequence goes on from QYSG01007780.1 coordinate 29,010, forward strand.
CAAGGACTATGGAGGTAAGTCCAACAATAGATTTTTTTTGCAATTAAAGTGCGATTGTCAAAAGACCATTCTACTCGAAATATTTCTATTGTGCACAAGAAGACAAAGTCGTTTCGTCGTTCTGGTTTTTGCCATTGCTTGGGAGCTCCTGACTTTCAAGTCACACTTGGGAAAAGTCTAGATGGTCATAATTGTGTCAGAATGTTAAGCCGTTTCATACCTAATTCTAATCTTGTGTAGGTGTACAGCAGCAAAGAATTCAAGAACTGGGGACAAAGTGTTCAAAACAACCCATTATGGGACACTCGTTCCAAAGACCGTTCTCGGACTACAAAATCTCGTCAAGTGGGCCAAGACACATGGCTTCCGTGTCCGTTGCGGCGGCTACAGGCACTCCTAGAGCTCAACTTTTTCGCAAGACAAGCAGATTCTGGTTTCCTTGCTTAATCTCGAGGAGGTCACGAAGCTGCCAGACCCTTTGAGCCTCCGCCCGGAGAAGAATGATCCGCAGAATGAATTGAAGATCATTGAACTTGCCGCATCTCCTGGCGTGACGGCGAGTGGTGCCGATACGGCGTTGTGCAGAGTTGGAGTTTCGGTGACCAACGAGCAATTTCGAAGATGGGCTGTCAAAAACGACATGTGGACCTTGCCAGTAGATGTCATGCTAGTTGAGTGAGTACATCCCTTTCACGTAAGGATCTCCTCCTCTGACGGACTTTAGAGTCACAATCGGCGGGGTGAATGGCCCAATCTGCCACGGAGCAGGCCGCGGGAACAAAACGATAAACGACTCCGTCCGAGCAGTGGAATATGTAGATGCCAACGGTACCCATCGCACTGCCTCCAACCCAGCACATCTGAAAGCTGCAGCAGGATGTTTCGGTCTGCCAGGAGTAGTTACACATATCACTTTCGAGCTTGACGCTATGCGCTACGCAGTTCTCAAACCCGTCAAGCCAGCCATAGGCCTCGCTATCCCTCCACTCTCACGAGAAGATATACCAATTGCTCTCCGAAAGACATACACAGACGCCCAATACGCCGCCGCACTCAAGGACTTCGAGAATCGCGTAGCAAACGACTACTACAGCGAATGGTTCTGGTTCACCCGCTCCCAGAAAGCCTTTGTCAACACCTGGAACCCCGTTGAAGACAAAGCAGGCGCAGTTCCGTACCCGTCCCCTTTCCTAACATGGTGTCAATGCGTTATCACCAGCAGTCCGATCTTCAACGCCTTCCCAGGAGGTTGGTAAGCTGAGCTCCTAGCGAGCTTCTCGATTATCAATCTGCCGCCTTTTGAGTTCCTTGATTTTGGGCAGCAGAAGACGGAGGAGATCAAGTGTGCGTTGCCTAATGCGTTACATTTCAGACGCGGTGTAAGTCTCACGTCCCCGTACCCTATTTAGTAATTGAAATGGTGCATAGGTACAAAATATGCGTGTCCGCGACCTCGAGCTTCAAATCCCCACTCCCTTCCTCCCAAGCGATCTCATCCCTCCCCGACTTCTCCATCGTACAGCCTGCCAGGTGGGACATCATCAACCTCTGCTACGCCGACGACGACACGCCCATGCGTGGCGCCACAGCGGAAGCATAAGCATGGAACGGCGAGTATCTAGGTCTTGAGTGTGCCGGATATGGTGGCTGATGGGGAGTGGGTCGGATTCTTACAGAAGGTGGTGGATATTTGGATGGGATACAGGGATGCGGAGGGCGTGGAGCTCGACCTTCGGCCGCATTGGGCGAAAGAGTGGTAAGAATTGCTTTGATCTGTCTGATATCAGGAAAGGCTGACATTCTGGACAGGGAAACTATCAACATGCGCGGGAAGCTGGCGAGGGAGTACCTGAACACTGTTGCGTATAAAGACGCCATTCCCGAGTTCAAAGCCGTGCTCGCTAACATTGGGAAGGGCCAGAACTGGGGGCTGAAGGATATTCAGAAGAGATTTTCGAATGAGTCGTGGGATTACGTGATCTATACTTAAGGTTTGGAAGAGATAGATGAATCATGTTGAGAAATTGCTAATTCTGTGATTCGCTTAAATAAGGGGAGTTTGTTTCTCAACATCAAATTTGGTTGCTGTAGAGATCCTTCAAGATTATACTTTCTGAAAAGTACTCCTAATACCTAGTAATTAAGTTCGATATTTTATAAATTTAACGCCCGTCTAATAGTGTTAAAGCGAGAATCCTAGGGAAGTAGCCTAGTAGTAGAAGTTCTCATGGACTAGTGTCATTAAAGTGTCACCATTTGTAGCTGTGGCAGACTTGCTTCAAGCAGCTTATTCACTTATAGTATTTATAGACATCTGCTAAACCTTGCTTGCCGAGCCCTTTCTCTTGCAAAAGATTCCCAGAAATTCTCCATATCCAAATGCCTTGTAACCAACCATCCCAAATGTCATGACCTAAAAACTGATATCTGCCTCTCCAAAAACGCCTTTCTATGATAAACAAATCAAGATCCAAAAGAACGTAATCCCTCTCATAATAATTTCGCTCCCCTCTCATCCATTATCATCGGATATCCAACTGGAAGGGTTTGAATCGTCCTCCTATAGTGGCACACCTAGGGCATTTCCTCCGCGCCCCTTGCTCTGCCATCAAGACATCTACACACGCTTGACAAATCCCACATATGCATTCTGTACATGCGTATGATTCCTTGAGCAGCGATACTCCCTGGCATGCGGCGCAGTAAATTTGGATACTTTGCGAAGAAAAACTAGGGGATGAGTCAGAGAGGCCTCGAGACTCAATATGGAAATTGTCTCCACTCTCTCCACTTTCGACAGAAGGGAAAGGCTCTGGGGCTTCTGGTAGGTAGGATGGCGGAGTGAGAGCCTGTTGTAGTGGGGAAGCCTGATAGCCTTGAAAGTGGGACGCTGAAAATGGCGGGAGTGAAGCTCTATTAACTAAAATGGGAGACGGTGGGACCTATATTATGAGTACGGTGATAGAGAGATACAATTTTATGGGAGCTTACAGGTGTTCTCTCATCTTCAACGTCCTCCGTAGCTGACGTTGCGGCATCAATGAGGTCTTCCCATCGTTTACCGTATGCTGCTGACAGTCCACTTGAGGGCTCAGCTGAAAATGCTTTACGATCATAGCTCATCCGTCTTAAATGAGCGGTTTCTCGAGACTTTTGTCTCTTATGTTGTGGCTCTCTGGCGCGTTTGGAGACGGACTGCTTTCGTGGGCGGCCATTGGGGCCAGGTCTTTGTAATGGGGGCAGCGTCGTTGATCGACCAGGCGGTGATGTGGACAAAATCGAGGGAAGTAGATCTCTCCTCCGATGGGGATTGAGATGAGAGAAAGGCTCGCTTGTAGGCTCAATATTGTTTCCATGTATTGGGGGAAGTTCGATAGTCGATCTCATTGCTTGCTTATGTGCTTCGGTATCGGACATCCAGTCCTGTGTAAAATGTCAATGATGGACTCATTATTCAAAATTTTGGAAACACTAACCGGTTCTGAGTCCCAATCCCCCTCCAATTTATGTGTGTGTAGTTGTGCCAGGGCCGCGGCAGCGCTAGCGGCTGGCAGCAGCGACCCAGAATTGAAGTCATCCAGGTTCCTGGGAGTGTTAGGGGCACTCGTATCGTCACCATAATAGCTATGTCGGTCGTTTCCATAGCCTGATAGAGGTTAGCAATATCTTAAAGCTTACCACATCAAGACAAACCGTGGGGACCCAAGCTGGAGCTCGATGGTTGTGGTGGACGTTCGGATGGCGGGGTAGTGATCATGAGCTGAAAGCTCTCCTCAGTTGCAGGAAGCTTCGAGATGTAATGCTCTGGGTGAGCTCTTCGTATATGCTCTTGCATAGACCGGTATCGCTTTTCCTGCCAGTCCCAAATCCTGTTACCACGATTGAACGTTGCAAGTACAAAAGCAAGAGAGCTTCATGCAAACGAGGGGTAGTAAAGCAGAGGCAGCAGAGTAGAAGCACTCACGCCGAGGCAACGTTTGCGACAGCTCGAGCCATCTTGATTGCGCAATGGACACACAACCTCATTGTTGGTGTCCGAAACCGAGAAGGACGAGGTTAGGGAGGATCGAGGCGGCATCGTGAGCGTCAACCCCACCATCAGGCGTGGGGAGAAGATTAGATACGGTCGTAATCGCAATCGCTGGCAAAGCTCAAGCTCAAGCTCTCAATTGACGGCGATAGGGAGCGACTGCCGTTGCGCATCATTGACGGAAGGATGCGGCAGTGGTGGTGGAAAGCTTGCAGGTACCAAGGCAGTCGATAGTGGGAAGTGAAAATAGGTGTGGGAGAAGCTCTCCCTGACAGTTCACGTTTGAGGGGCGTGCTGTGCTGTGGTTCTTCGGTAGCGGGGAAGGAACAGCTTCTCGGCTGTCTGCCACTGCCACACTAAAGAATGAACAGCTTCGCAGCTTCCAATTATCTACAGTACCTTACCTATTCCTAGTTTCAAGCTCGCTGAGTGGCGGCATTCGAGTGCACAGCTAGGAACACGAATTCTACTTTCTCTATTCCCTGACAAAATGTCAGAAGTTGAACGTTTGAGCTGTGCAGAACGCAGGAAGCGCTGCGCAATGTGATGGCACACAATCTGAGGGCTTTCATCGGCAGTGTGAGCAAGCGGTGAAAAGCATGCTCCAGTCTCCAGTGGCCGATTTGTTTTTGAACATCAATCCCCGGTGTGCGATGGACCGGCCATTCAGACTGAACCAACCAATGCGGAGCTCGAGCTCGAGCATTGTTGATGTGATGATCTCCACCCTGATCAGATCCAATCGTGCCCAATTAATCTCCGTACGTAGTTTTCGCACAGAAAGACCCTGTGCTGAAGATAGTGACAGTGTACTCCGATGTATGAGGAACTTCCTAAAATGCAAGAAAGGGACCTCTTAATTCCACCATTATCGCCCAGGGTTGCAAGCTTGGTATCCTCCGCGTTTTGGATACAGCCTTCGGACGAATGCGCCGTCCCTCCCCACACACTTGATTAGAGCTCATCGCCAAAAAGAGTAGCTCACAGAGAAGGATTGATTCCTGACCTTGCATAACCCCTCAATCACATGCAGCTTCCATCCACACGTGATGATACCTTGCATCTCAGATCTCAGTCACCGAAGACTTGAGGTGAAGAGCTACATGTAAAGAGAAGAGGGTCTTCCTCGCCTTGCAGCTTTATCCTTGGGATAGCCCAGCCCATATGCTTGATCCTATCCAGGTCTACTTAGACCCAGCCTTGCATTTTCATTGCTGCGATCTTCAAATATGCTCGAAACAGAAGGCCAGGAAACCTCTACCTGCTCATCACTATTTAAAAGAAAATGAAAGAGACTAGGAAGATATACGAAGGGAGGAAAGTTAGAGTTTATGCGCATGCTTACCTCGAGAACACGATCATGCTTCTTGAATCGGTGATCCGCCGTGCGTTAGTCAAAATTGAGGGCTCAAAAAACACTTGATTCAATGGGGAGTTCACTACCGGGAGAGTAATCCTAGTTCGATGTCGCGACAACATGTCCCGATAGTCGGGGTCTGATGGATGAATTTGTGATGGCTAGGTGACGATGCCAAATTCATGCCAATACCTTACTGATCTAGATAAGCATGGGCATGGTTGGAGTAACGCCTTGCAGAGCTGCAGATATGCAACTACTGTGAGATCCTGTAGTCCAAGCCAGGACTTGAGGAATGATCGGGATGTAAGCATGGACGGGCCAACCACTTGATTGAGGTATTTGCGGTCTGCTCAGCTTAACCTGCGACTCTTTCGACAGCCAGAGACATACGAGATATGAGTATGGACGCCTTTCTAAAACAAGATGAGCTCCAATAGCCTTCCTAGGCCTAGGGGTGCTCTGAGAGAGGTTTTGCGTTATACATGAAATCGAGATCCGTTGGAGCAAACGCGGAAATGGTGGCCTTTGGTAGGCCGCGTCGAAAAGCAAACAACCTGGAAAAGGATCCTCCATGGAATCAATGCTGAAGAAAAGCAAAATATTTATAAATCGGCAGGGGCAGGGACAATTGGTCGAGGATGCACGCGGAGGGCCGAGATATTGATCGCCTCGACCTTCCCTGCAGAAATGGGCTAAAGCTGCCTGTAGGCCCGCCTCTCACAGGGCCGGAGAAAGCGGCGCTGATCTTCATTCTGCTTGGCTGAGTGAGACGCCCGAAGCGGAGGCTGCTGGGTGCCGCTTTCTGAGCCTGGAGTGCGATTCAGCTGGCGGCGATCCTGCATGTTGCGCGTGGATCCTGGTGCTGTGTGCTTTGGAAAGCTGAGCCGGCACGCATCAACTTTGCGCAAGTGACGTTGTTTTGGGATGGAGTTTGAATTTGAATTGGACCGTGAGCTTTGGCAGAATCACAATCACAACCACTATCACTATCACTATGATTGCCCAAAATGCACGGACAGCTCTTCCATGTCAACGGGATCGCGAGTCTGTACCGGGGCTGCGCCAGCCAAAATGCCCTCTCCTCGACGACCGGTGTCCGTATGCTGGGAGGCCAGAGTTGCTCGCGTTGCTACCGGATTGATTTGGCCAAAGGCGGATCGAGGCTCCCATGTGGAGAGCGCCGAGGCCACTTCTGTGCTTCTGTGCTTCTGTGCGCCATCCGCCATCCGCCATCCGCCGCGTATTGTTTCCCACCCACCAGCACGTCCCAAGATCAGCCTACTGGGGGAGATGCCGCGCAGCCAGGCAAGGTTTCTCTGCTCGACTACATATTCCAGATTCCTGCATCGCTCTCACTCTCATCTCACCTCACCTCACCTCTTTCTCGTATCGTTACGCGTGCGCGATCCGCCAACATGAGCATGTTGCTTTTGAGCATTCATCTTCTTCCTTTATGTATGTCTACGAGCGTGTAGTTGCGTATCTGCTTGGATATCAATAGTTCGACCAGAGCGTACGACGATAGTCGCCTCCCAACGTGGCGACCCTTGCGATTTCTGGGCACGGGTTCTTCGGCTCTTCTCGAATGATCGCTACAGGAATTCCAAGATGTCCTTAACGGTCAAGCATCTGAATTCAGATGCTTCATTTCTTCTCACCCTCACGCCTTCTCTTCCTTTCCTTCCCTCGCCAGACCAGGCTACCAAATCATTCACTATCCTGCTCGACCCTTGGATTGCCGGACCTTCAACAGTCTTCCATACAAAGTTCTCATTTTCCCAAAACATCCAGCCAGCATGTATCACGTCCCTGCAAGAATTGCCAGAGCCTGATGTTGTGATTGTCAGCCAAAGGAAGAGTGACCATTGCAATCGTCGGACCCTCACCCAATTACCGGAAAGCGGAGGAAAGACGGTCATTCTTGCAGAGCCAGCTTCAGCAAAGAAGATCAAAGGTTGGAAACACTTTGAAGAGAAGAAAGTGATTGCCCTTCCAAAGTACGAAAAGACACGCCCAGCTTCAATACATCGAATACCTATCCCTGCTCTCAGCCCGCAAGGAGAGATGGGAGAAGCCACAATCGCCTACCTACCAGAGAAAGCAGACATAACCTTGCTTCACAATGCAATTGGCATCACATATCGAGCACCGACTTTCGGCCCCAACTACTTACCACCCACTCCGCCCGATTCCCCTTTGTCTTTGACTTTCTCCAAACCCAGCGGGGACCGAGCACTTTCAGCCATTTTCTCTCCACATGGCTGTACCTATAAAACTCTTACTCCATACGTAACCTCACACCTCATCAACGAAGCAGCTTTGCCCCTCACAGCACTGCTTCATTGCTTCGATAGGGTTGACAATAAGTGGTACATGGGCGGGAACATATGCAGAGGATTCCCCGGTGGGGTCGAGCTTGCGGAGAAGCTCTGTCCCAAGGTCTGGATCAGTGCTCATGATGGAGACAAGGACGTGAGCGGCATCGCAACCACCAAGATCAAGTTAACGAAATATGATCGAGCGGAGATCGAGAGTATAGTTAGTCCGAGAAGTGAGAAGTTCCCGAATCGGAAAACGGGCACACAGGCAGTAGCTCTGGACTCAGGACAGGAGATCACTTTGAGTCAGAGCATGGATTTTGAATTTGGAGTTTAGGATGACGATGATGAAAATATGAATGATACCTTAATGAGACATCATGGGCAGGATGGATATGGAATTCGAAAATGGAAAATGGACCATTTCTGGACTTGAAATTTTTTCTAGATGTATAATAGCTGCTTGCATCTTTAGCAATATCAGGAGATATCTGCGGCGTATAGGAAATATAGCAAGAAATCTGCATTGCTCTTTCTGCCACATGACTTGATGTGACTTGATCTTGACACTTTAGTATGTTGCCAGTCTGAATACTTCAGTATGTTCTTGTGTATTGCTGCGTATTAAAAGTGGATATACTTAGGGGATTCTTTGTTTTTCACAACCTACGCGCAAGCCCTTGAAAGCCAGCGCAATGTTAGAAGTGAAACGTTACATATACATGGTTCCGATGAACTCGGAAACACAGGTTATAGATTTTGAGGGAGTTCAAAACTAACACGAGCTAGAACGTAATCGACTTAAATTTTGCTCATAATTCGCAAATGAAATGGATGCAGCAAAAGAAAAACTGATAGACAAAAGCAGAAAAATGAGCCAGATGTTTCTCTATAATGTCTCCCATCGCTGCGCTGTGAAGTCCTGGATCTCCTAAAGCTGTGACTACTTCTTCGCGTTCTTCAGCATCGTCTCCCGCATAGCAGCCCTTGCATTCCTACTTCCTCCCAGCTTCGGGCCCTTCAAAGCCTCTTCATCCTTCTTGCCGCCCGGGCCTCGAGCCGGGGTTGGTGCAGGAGCCGCCTTCTTCTTCTGCCTTTGAGATACAGCATCCATGAATTCCTTCCTGAATGCTTCTGCTATCCTGTCGTCGGCCGCGCCGTCATCATCTGGGTTGGATGGCTCTCCTTGTGGTTCGTCATAGATTTCCACTGCAAATGATCAATGTGATGTCCACATGAAGAAGAAAGAAAACTTACGTCTGTTCTCTCTCAAGATGTCCTCGACGAGCTTGTCTCTCTTTATGTCTTCGCTGCCCCTGCGTTTTCGTCCTCTCCAAGGCTTTCCATCTGGCCCAAGCCTAATCTTGGTAGGTTTCCTCACAGTCTCTTCCTCAACCACCTCGCCATCTAGTCTTCGTCTAGCTTTATCCGTCCGCTCGACATTCCTATTCCTCGCCTCATCACCAAGATCAATTTCTTGAAGTTTCCCTAAGGCAGCAGGCTGCCTCTGCACTTCAACATCCTTCCTCGCATGATCTTTCCATGCTGCGGTGCCTCCAAGCGTAGATGGTGTAGAATCAGTTTGTAACCCCTGAGCTTGACGTTTAGCTAGTTCACAATCTATATATGCCATCCTTCCCTTGTTAGTCACTTTCCCTACACGATCCCAACGCTCCAGGTAGGGACAGACTCACATATGCTTATTCACATCTCCTACCATTCCTGTCTGTGTTGCGAACCTCCTTGGTACGCTATCTAGTCCGGCTTCAGGCTCCTCTCTTAACACCGCTGCGGTTTCGTCTGTTGTATCCGCATGCCGTCTGGAGTTGTCGTTGGCGCGAAACTCCACCCCGCCAACAAACTTGCTCTTTCGTAGTTTTCGTAATCGCAGGATCTCGGAGATGGGGATCGTGGCGCCTTCGACTTCAACAACTTCCTGCGCTTCGGTGCTTGTCGTTGCGATCAGCTCGTCCAGACTTTGGGGTGCTGGACTTGGAGATTGCGGTTGAGGGGATGGAGAGCGTGAGGGTGCGCGCTGGCGGTAGATCTTGCGCTTTTTCGAGGGTCTGAAGAGGACTGTTTGTTCTTGGCTTGGTTCTGGATTCGACATACCGTCCATTGTGGTTTCGAAGGAGTCTGAGGCTGAGGCTGCTTGTCGTTCGAGGATAGCTGGGCTGGGCTGGTTGAAAAGGCGCTACTGCAGTGGATCTCTCACCGCCCCACACCCAACCTCAGATTAGATACAGTACGCGAAGTGGCAGAAAAAAAGTTCGAGGGGCACCAGCGCGGCTTTTTTTATTACTCCGTACCCCACACAACTTTGAACTTCCTGTTTGGATCTTCTTTCACAACGAATCATTCAAGATGTCTATGATCACGGCTACCGCTTGGGTCCCTCGTGGATTTGCCGCGCCTTTTCCCACGAAATACAACTTTGACGAGGAGGAATTCCAGCGGATCGCGGATCTTGCGAAATTACAGCTCGACGATGCGAATAAAGAGTTAGAGGAAGCGCGCAACCCAACTCAAGAAGAAAATGGCGAGACAAAGGCCGAGGAAGATGGCGCTGGTGAGGCCGTCGAGACCAAAGCCGTGAAGTCGAAAGGGTAAGTCTAGCTATGCTCTCTCTAGCCTCAGGTCTAAATTTTTGGGTCCAGAGACGAGGACGACGACCTCAAAGAATACGACCTGGAGCACTACGACGATGATGTAGAACTAGACCAAGAAAAAGGAGGTGCCAGTATGGGGATGTTTGGAAATGTCAAATCACTTGCGTACCACGAATCCAACAAAGACGATCCTTATATCACCATGCAAGAAACCGAAGAGGAGGACGAGGACCGGGAGGAGCTGCAGATTCTTGCAACAGATAACATGCTGTTAGTAGCTAAAGTCGAGGATGAAGTTGCACATCTAGAAGTCTACGTTTACGAAGATGAGGCCGATAACCTCTACGTCCACCACGACCTTATGCTCCCGGCTATACCTCTCTGTGTGGAATGGTTGGATATACCAGTGGGAAAGTCGAGCGTCAAGGACTCAAGAGCCAATTTTGTTGCAGTTGGAACTTTTGATCCAGATATTGAAATTTGGGATTTGGATACCGTCGATTGCATGTACCCCAATGCGATTCTTGGCCAGGGCGGAGAAGCTGCCAATGGCGACAGTAACAAGAAGAAAAAGAAGAAGAAGAAGTCAAATGAGGAGTATCACGTAGATGCGGTCCTCTCTCTGGCGGCCAATAGGCAGCATCGAAACCTTCTGGCCTCATCATCTGCAGACAAGACTGTGAAGTTATGGGATCTCAACACGACCAAGTGCGCCAAGTCATATACGCACCATATAGACAAAGTCTGCTCATTAGCATGGCATCCAAAGGAATCAACCGTGCTATTAAGTGGAAGTTATGACCGCACGATTGTTGCAGCCGATATGAGAGCACCAGATGCTAAAGCTCCTAGATGGGGCGTTGAAAGTGACGTCGAGACAGTTCGATGGGATCCCCATGATTCAAATTACTTTTACATCTCCACTGAAAACGGTATTATCCATTACCACGACATTAGGAAGGCGCCGGCAGATCCAGCAGCGAGTAAACCTGTCTGGATCCTGCAAGCCCACGACGAATCGATCTCAGCGTTTGACATCAATCCCACCATTCCTGGCTTCATGGCGACTGGCTCGACAGATAAGCAAGTCAAACTCTGGAACATTCAGCCATTCGGACCTACCATGGTGGTAACACGCAACTTGGATGTTGGCAAAGTATTCTCGACCGTCTTCGCACCTGATGAAGAGGTTGGCTTTAGACTCTCAGTAGCAGGCAGTAAAGGTGTTGTCCAAGTCTGGGTAAGTAATGCCCTGACTCCCTCCTCATGAGACGTGAAACAACTACTTACTCTTAAACTTTGCAGGATACTTCGACCAACCCGGCAGTCCGAGCGGCGTTCGCAGACCGGGTCGCGCCAGTCGAGGGAGAAATTAAGGAAAGGTTAGTCGGAGTTGAGGAGGATAGCAGTGAATCCGAAGACGAGCCTGAAGATGGGAATGCGAAAACTGGGGAAGGATGGGAATCTATGGACGAGGATTGAAGAATGGTGTGATGAGATTAAGGTTCGATGCAACAAGACCGCTCTGCTTCACACAAAGCAGCTTCTCTGCATGATACAACGTCAAAGTTGCAGCTGCAGAGTCTGAGGCAATCGGACGTCGACGAGGTACGCGGATCGTGAAAATGAAAGAGCGACTCGGAGTACCTTGGATTATCAAACTTGGATACGACTGTACTTTATCCTCATCTGGATTGAAAAGCCATGTAATGTCCGATGCGAGGACCAGATGGGGCAGTCTCAAAATGCATTGATGAGACCCTAGCAATTTCCCCACAATCGGGAGTATTTATGGCGAGTCGATCGTCTGATAGCCATTGCATGCATTGAGATCGCAAAACCTCAAGCCTCATTAACGTCACTTCAACCTCAATGCAAGTATTCTCCCTTTGTGGCGTCCAGAGCGAGCCTAGGCATGCGGAAGATTAGACTCGAGTTTGTTTCATGTTGCAATTGTTGGTATGACAAGCCAGTGAGTGTGCTGCCTCAGTGTTTGAAGGTACTCCCCGAAGGTACTCTCCTGTCCCACTCTATGGAAAGTTTCTATTATTTGATCATTTAGTTTACTAACCAGCTAGGAAAGGCCCTATTTTTCGACATTCGTGGACATGGCAAGTGCTGCCTGAAGTCGAGACTTAAAGTAGTTGTTTCCGGATACAGTGAGACCGAATGCTGTCATCTGTCAATCCCCCAGATTTAGGAAGTTCTAGTAAGATCCTTCCGCCAAGATTAGAACGTTGCGGCTCAGATTAATGAGGATGGTTCTGAAAATAGCTATGCAGATGTTGGTCGCCAGAATGTTCACATGCACCGAAGTCTTACTGGCACAAGCTTGCGCTGCACACGCAGCAGTCGCTGAAAGCAACACAAAAGACGCCCGCATAACCAACAGCGGTTGCAGTTGACCTGTTCGAGGGTGTCTGTGTTCCTGAAACTCGAAACATCCGACCAACTGCCAATGACAGCTGTTTAAGCTGGGCATCCCTTGTTGTGCACGTTTCGAGTTGACTCGGGCGGCAATGCTTATTGGCTGCGCAAGTCGCCCAGCTGATTGCACAGAATCGGCCCTGCCTATGCTGCTGGGAAACAAATCAATATGGGGAAGATCGGCAGACTTTTTGCATGCCCCCATCCTCCCCCAAAACAGCCCTGTTCACGCCTTGTTCAAAGCCCCTGGCGCTACCAGTTCAGATTTTGCTTAGATTGCAGTCTTTGGCCTGAAAAGGAGAAGTGCTCGAGTCGCACGTCGTTTCGAAGCGCCCATTGGGCTCTCTAGTAGAAAAGCGGGTCGAATGGCGGACAAATCTTCTCTAGACGCGTGGAGCTTAACGGGCTGGGGCCACTAAATGGTTGGACTACCGGTGCCGATAGTATCCCCGGCTGTTTTTATCTGGCTCCCCCCTCTTCCACTTGTCCAACATCCCTGCTCAGCCGACCCTTCTCGCCCTTGCAGCCAGGCCGCGCTCGTGCAGACGAAGGAAGGATTTTCTCTCCCCGTTTCTTTCAATCGTTTTTGTCTTCTCCATCACACGTTCTCTCCGCAGCAGCAGTAGCATCACCAGCATCGCCGGGTCGATACATAACATCTCTACATTCCTTGTTCTTGGAACCTGGTTGTTCGAACACTCATTTTTTCGGCAATCTATCACTCTCTACGAGACCTCCCTACATCAGTAGCAAAAGCAACTCAGCCGCGTTTCTTTACTTCGAAAGGACTGCGTCCTTTTCACCACCTCTCGAGCAACACGCCTCATTGTCAGGGAAAATCAAATTTCTTCTTCCAGTACATATTTCACTTGACCTCAACACCAAGCATTCTATCGTGGGTACTCCCTGTTCTGGAAACTAAGACGCGCCAGTGTCATTGTACACACGACCATCATCGTCATATCACCTGCGCGGCCCGTCACTACGAAAGGGATACTCCAGGCCTTCCTGAAGCAGCGTCTTCCGACAGCGAAAAGTCAACAGACACACCTCCTGCATCCAACTGGTGACCATCCACCAATCGCACTCAAGCGAGACCTGCACCTCACCATATTATCCGCGGCTTCCACACATTCGGATAATTGACTCCACACCTACTATCTGGATCTCTCAGCGACCCCGTTAGGAGCCAGCTTCACTATATTCCTATCCGGGGCAGAATACCGAGCATTCAGCCAGCAACATGTCCTTATCAAGAGCTTTCACGCAACGTGCGAAGCGTACTATTAAGCCGTCTGATGGCGCGGCACAAGTTCCCCAGAGGAGCTTGACCACGAAGCAGCAAACCTATCGTTCGGGAACCATTCGGAACAAGATCTCAGCACCTGTAGAGCTCCTTTCGACAACAAATATGCTCTCCTACAATGCTCCAGATATTTATCCGAAAAGCGCGACGTCCTCCACGTCCTCTGGAAGACCCTCCAACTCTGATGATGATTCAGATAGATCACCAACCAGTGCTGAATCACCTTTAACGACTCCGGAGCCTTCGTCAGCTGGATCACCGCCGTCTTCACCAGAGCCAAATCATCTATCATGCTATTTCGGCGCCGCTTCGGGTGATGAAGCAGCTCCTAAGATTCCTCAAAGGGCTCCTTCGCATACCAAAAAGAATAGCGAGATATTGGCTAGGAAACGATCTATGAGGATGTCAAATCCCAAGAACAGTGTATCGTCCGTCCAGTCGTCACCAAAGCGCAGCATATCGGTCACTCAGTCACCTCCGAAAGCCAGCATATCATCTGTTCGGTCGACAGCTAATATGTTCACCCCTGATGTTGAGTCTAGGGAACAAAAAGAACCAACAGAGCAACATCCCTTCGGCAAGGAGCTCGCTAAAGTCTCAGAGGTTGCTGAAAGATACGGCATTAGCAAAGAGACATTAGCTGTGGTCGACGAGGAAGAACAAGAGCTCGTCTCACAAGGACTTTTCAAATTCCGTGCCGAGGACTACATGAGCGAGATCCAAGGGTTCTTTCAGCAAGCTTTCGGCGAGGCGAAACCCGCGATGGCCGCGTCGTCGATGTGGATATAAGATATTTGGAACTGGTATCCATGTCTTCAACTCTCGGTGACTTCTTCCCGATGAGTTCTATTCTTCTGTACATATCTTTACTACGCCACTTGGCACATTCTCACACTCCTTTACATACATATATTCGGACACTGTTTACGTCTCCGCTGCAACGGAAAAAAGGCAAGGGGGAGTTCAATGGTTTGGACTGGGTGGGAGCGATATTTGCTGCTCGGGTATTGGAATTATTGGGAGTTCATAGAGGGACTTCATACACTCTTTTGCGTCATCTCATAACAATCACGCTCTCTACGACGTTGGGAGAGGACCAGGAATAGTAACTTTTAGACATTAAGGTAGTCGCAAATCTTATGCTGAAGCAAGTTCAAACAACCGGCTCTCATCTCACCTGTTTGTACGTGAATTGTAATGACCGAAGAATATGCAGACAAGTTCTACCTGATACAAAATCGGACCTCGAGTTTCATGCTCGAAAAAGAATGCGGAGAACTAGCTCCTTCAATTCTGGTTGTGGAGAGATGATGTCCGATGCACTGATCGACGATCGGGTACACATCCAGTATTCGTAAATTCTCGTCTGATCGACGAAACGAGGATTTCCGTGGGAAGAAAGTTGGGAAGCTCTTCAAACTCAATTGGTATGATCTTAGTGGTGGGGTACACGTGATCTAGAATGTTAAATTTTTATTTTCTTGAAGAACTTTTCTAGCTTTTGGTGCTCGACTTCGAAACACCACAAATGCCCTCAGCCGACGGAGCTATTCTCCAGCGCCTGGTAAGTCTCAAGTTTTGTCTTCCTTACTCCGTCGTTTCAGTACAGCGCATAACATACAATGATGACATCCCAATACCCTCAACAAATCTTTAGGAAGAGCCGGAAAAGGCCGACCTCCACAAACATACGGACCTGTGCTGGCATCGACACATGCAGCAGGTCTGTCGTGGATGTTAGCGGTGCTTAGAATCTGGGTTTCTGAAAAAAAAAACAGCGTGCTACGATTATTGTTTTCTCTTGTGAGAGACCTGGTTGCATAGGATCTTGAGGCTGACTAGGAGTTACAGGCATGTAGGGACCTAGCTGTCTGGTTTGGGGTGGTTTCCGCGAGATGAGGGATATGGGAATATGACATGCGTGGTTTAAGGGAGATGGTATGGTGTGATGTTGGAAGCGACGTGTGAGGATACGAAACACCTTCATTTCGACTACGATGCTCGCCGCTTTCTACGCCGTATTGCCTTCGGATCCAACGGCAAGATTATGATAATTGCGAGACCTCATGCCGAGTCGGTACTATACGTACTACCGGGTCGGGTTCTGGGATGTGGGTCCTGGGGCGTTTTGTTTCACGGCAGAACGCAGCTTTACATACTTGTTGGGGTTTGAGACTACAGACGCACAGTTCCAAATTGTGGAAAGTATGAGGCTCCGGGCTTTGACAAAGGACTTCTCCCGGCTACTGTTTCTCTGCGATGCCTTTCCGAATATGCCTTTAAGCATTCTCTTGGGCTGGACCTTCCACACCTGAGGATGGGATCTTTCTTGCCACCAAAGGTTCCCCATCAAGTGCCGGTGGGCTGTACTCTTTTCGTAGCACCGTCTACATCTTCAAAATTTCTAAGCTCTGTAAGGTAAGCCGTAAGCATCATACTAATCCATCTTAAAGTGAGATACCTACAAGCCTTTCTACATACTTGCTGCAAATATGATCTGTGACAAAGAATGTACCTTTGACCTTCTCCGTACATGAAATGATCCTCTAATGATTGAAACTCTCGCACAACACATCCAATAAACCCACAGATACAGAACTATTTCCTCATGTTGTGTTGTATTGAAAGATTTCCATCTACTATATGTGGTGCGGGCGCTAGCGGATACGCCTTCGATATCCTTTTAGAAAAAGCTGCGAACCACAACCCACCCCAAAACAATATGGCCGGGGAAGAAGAGGGGTCCAATCCCAAACGGCGAAAGCTGGACTTCAACCCTCTACGGTCGGATGACAGATTTGCTGTCCCAGCCCGACCACATACAAATGGAAAAACAGGCTCCTCGCAGTTCAGATCGCAGAGCCGGATGGGAAATGACTCCCGCGCGTCGACACCCCGATCACAATCGAGATATCCATCGACCGCTCGCTCAACTACTCGTCAAGAAGAATTCGACGGCCCGGAACCTTTCGTGGACGAAGAAGACTCGAATGCGCTGGACAGAGACTGGTATGATGGAGATGAGTTTGGTCATACCTTCGGAGACGATTCACATAATCCTTTTGGCTCCTACGATAACTCATGGGCAGATCAGCAGCGTGAGGCAGCGTTAGTGGAGAAGAAGACGGGGAAACGGATGAGTGCGCGAGCAACTCAGAAGCAGAAAGATGTCGATGCTTGGGAGACCAACCGAATGCTTACGTCTGGAGTGGCGCAACGAAGAGACCTAGGAGACGATTTCGAGGACGATGAAGAGGCGACGAGAGTACATTTGCTTGTTCACGATCTAAAACCCCCGTTCTTGGACGGCAGAACCGTCTTTTCGAAACAGCTTGAACCTGTACCTGCGGTGCGTGATGCACAGAGCGACATGGCCGTCTTCAGTAGAAAAGGCAGCAGGGTGGTGAAGGAAAGACGACAACAAAAGGAGCGTCAGAAGCAGGCTCAAGAAGCTACAAATATGGCCGGAACTGCGCTTGGCAATCTCATGGGTGTTAAAGAAGACGAAGGAGACAGCGCCGCTCCAATGCCCGGGGAGGAAGAGACTCAGGGGAATAGCAAATTCGCGCAACATGTGAAGAAGAGCGAAGGCGCGAGCAATTTCAGTCAGAGCAAAACGTTGAAGGAGCAAAGAGAGTTTTTGCCAGCCTTCGCAGTCCGAGAGGATTTATTACGAGTCATACGGGACAATCAGGTCGTCATCGTTGTTGGGGAGACTGGATCTGGCAAGACGACCCAGCTCACACAGTTCTTATACGAGGATGGATATGCGGACCTGGGTATGATAGGTTGTACGCAACCTCGTAGAGTCGCAGCGATGAGTGTTGCCAAACGTGTCAGCGAAGAGATGGAATGTAAGCTCGGCGGGACCGTCGGCTACGCTATTCGTTTCGAGGACTGTACGAGCAAAGAGACAGCTATCAAGTATATGACAGATGGTGTTCTGCTGAGAGAGTCTCTGAATGAGCCAGATCTCGACCGCTATTCATGTGTTATCATGGACGAGGCTCACGAAAGAGCGTTGAATACTGATGTTCTCATGGGCTTGTTCAAGAAGATCCTGGCTCGGCGTCGAGACATTAAGCTGATTGTTACGTCTGCTACTATGAACTCGAAGCGCTTTTCTGACTTCTATGGAGGAGCGCCCGAGTTTTCCATCCAAGGACGAACATTTCCAGTAGATAGAATGTATCATCGGTCACCTGTCGAGGACTACGTCGATCAGGCTGTTCAGCAAGTCCTGGCTATCCACGTATCCCAACCAACCGGTGATATTCTTGTCTTCATGACTGGCCAGGAAGATATCGAATGTACTTGCGAACTCGTTCAAGAACGTCTCAATGCTCTGAACGATCCACCAAAGCTTAGTATCTTACCTATTTACAGTCAAATGCCTGCGGATCTCCAAGCCAAGATTTTCGACAAAGCTGAGCCTGGGGTCCGGAAGGTCATTGTCGCAACGAATATTGCAGAGACCAGTTTGACTGTCGATGGTATCATGTATGTGGTGGACGCGGGTTATTCAAAGCTTAAGGTCTACAATCCTCGCATGGGTATGGACACATTGCAAATCACTCCGATCTCTCAAGCGAATGCTTCACAAAGAGCAGGTCGTGCTGGGCGGACAGGAGCAGGAAAGGCATATCATCTCTTCACTGAAGCTGCTTTCAAGGACGAGCTTTATATCCAGACGATTCCTGAAATCCAGCGTACCAATCTCAGTAACACAGTCCTACTTCTCAAGTCTTTAGGAGTCAAGGACTTGCTAGACTTTGATTTCATGGACCCACCTCCACAAGATACAATCACGACCTCTCTATTCGATTTATGGGCCTTAGGTGCTTTAGACAACATCGGTGACCTTACGACTATTGGAAGGAAGATGACTGCCTTCCCTATGGATCCCTCTTTGGCTAAGCTACTCATTACATCCGAAGAGTATGGCTGTAGTGAAGAGATGCTGACAATAGTATCCATGTTATCAGTGCCGAGTGTGTTTTACCGACCCAAAGAGCGCCAAGAAGAATCCGACGCAGCTCGGGAGAAATTCTTCGTACCTGAATCCGATCACTTGACATACCTTCACGTCTACTCTCAATGGAAAGCGAACGGCCATTCGGATAGGTGGTGCACTCAGCATTTTCTGCAACCCAAGTCTTTACGCCGCGCAAAAGAAATCAGAGAACAGCTTTTGGACATCATGAAAATGCAAAAGATGGATCTGATTAGCTGCGGTACCGATTGGGACGTCATTCGGAAATGCATTTGTTCTGGTTACTACCACCAGGCGGCAAAAGTCAAAGGAATCGGAGAATATATCAACCTGAGAACAAGCGTGGCAGTCCAGCTACATCCTACAAGTGCTCTTTATGGACTCGGATATCTCCCTGATTATGTCGTTTACCACGAACTGATTCTCACATCAAAAGAATATATGTCTACAGTCACGTCAGTTGATCCCCGCTGGCTTGCAGAGCTAGGAGGTGTGTTCTATTCGATCAAGGAAAAGGGATACTCGGCAAGAGAAAAGCGAGTGACAGAGGTTGAGTTTAATAGAAAGATGGAGATTGAGGCTCAGATGGCGGAGGATAAGGCCCGCGAAGAGAAAAGACTAGAAGCTGAAAATTCGAAAGCTGCCAAGAAGGATGTTTCTTCAGCAGTAAAGAAAGTATCGTCTCACGGTGCAGTGAGGAAACCGATCGTCAAAAGGTCTAGACGAGGGTTTTGACGGAGGATACGTAGTAGATACTAACTAAATATATATGCCGAATTGAAATCTGCCTTTGAGATGAACATAAAGTTTGGATTCTTGACGCGTCCCCACCAAATACAGCAAAATGCCAAAGTCAATATTTCTTAAAATAAGAACTTCACAACACGAACCAGCAACCATATGCTTACAACAAAAGCAAGAGCTACCTGTCTTGCTATTTCCGTTTCCTTGTGAAGTACTGTCAATAGGACGAAGGAACAGCTATCACGTGAGCTCTCAAAACCGCATGTTAGGGACGTGTTAAAACGCGGGTCCCAACTCCACGCCACAACACAGAGATGCTCGACCAGCAGGCCAATCATCCAACATGCAGGACAACTATGGAGATATCGCAGATGACGATCTAATTGAGGCATTCAGTCAAGCATCACAGACCCTCCCGCAGCATCGAAGGAAACGTCGGAGAGTTAGCGACTCTGCCGATGACGATGAAGTCGACTCTCGAGGTTCGGTCGAATGCAGTGGCTCTGGCGGCGAAGAGGGGGAGAGGTCAAAGAAAAAGAAGCCGAAATACAAATTCTATGAAGGCGTCGAGCAGGTCGCAGCACCTCAAATCGTTGGTGCCACTCAAGCTGAGGAACTGCCCGACTCCAGCCCAGCCTACAAGATCAGAGGCGCAATTTACATGAAGCCGCGAGCAGAAATGCCCAAGCCTCCTGTGTTTGCCCCTATGCGGCAGCCCCCTATTCCAAAGCCGAACATACTACAGAGGCTCACCAACGACCTCCCAATTTCTAAGCCGAATGCCAATTCGAGTAGAAGCAGCAACGACAACGACTACTCCAGAGAGCTGGAGGATTTACCATCTGATGCCTTCTCTTCTCCAGAGAGTGCTCCTATATCTAGAGAGCTACTCGCCATTGGATCGTCTCAAATACGCAATTCTCAAACCAGCTCATTGCCACGCCAGCGTTTAGCAGCGCCGCAGACTGGTCTGCGTCAAACCACCCTCTTTGGTGGCCACGCCCCAGAGGAAGAAGCTCCCGCTCCGCAAGCGAGCAGAGTCAAGAATTTCATCGTGGATTTGCCTTTTGAGGCCCCTACACATCACAAGCTAGATCAAGATGCGCTCAAAACATGGGTTTACCCTACGAACCTCGGCGCTATTCGCGAGTATCAATATAGCATCGTTCACAATGGACTCTTCAATAACCTCCTTGTCGCACTCCCCACTGGTCTGGGGAAAACGTTCATCGCTGCGACAATCATGCTCAACTTCTTCCGATGGACAACCGACGCTCAAATCGTTTTTGTAGCTCCTACAAAGCCTCTGGTCGCTCAGCAAGCCGAAGCATGTTTCAATATCGTCGGCATACCAAAGTCACAAACGACAATGCTCACAGGCGAATACGCCCCAGTCATACGAGTCGAAGAGTGGGCCGAGAAGCGAGTATTTTTCATGACTCCACAGACTCTGCATAATGATTTGTCGAGTGGTATTGCGGATCCAAAGAAGATAGTCCTTCTGGTAGTTGACGAAGCACACCGGGCAACTGGCAGCTATGCGTATGTCAAAGTTGTCAGTTTCATGCGCCGTTTCAACAAAAGTTTTCGGATTCTGGCACTCACAGCTACTCCTGGTGCAAGTGTGGAAGCCGTCCAGGAGGTAGTTGATGGCTTAGAGATATCCAAGGTGGAAATTAGGACAGAGGAATCTATGGATATACGGCAATACGTTCACAAGCGAAATATTGACAAGGTAATTCTCGATCCATCGGATAACATGGTTCAGATCCAGGAGCAATTCTCAAAAGCACTCCAGCCATTAGTCACCAAACTCTGTTCCCAGATCACCTACATGAAGAAAGACCCTATGGCTCTCACTACATATGGCATGATACTAGCTAGAAAACAATGGATGGGTGGCCCAGGACGAACAGCCAACATGGGTGTCAGAGGTATGATGAATGCACTTTTCACTGTTCTCAGCAGTGTTGGCCACAGCATCAAATTGTTGAACTTTCATGGCATCGGGCCGTTTTATTCGAATATCAAGGACTTCCGACAAGAGGTTGAGGATGGCAACTCAAAGTCAAAATATCGAAAGCAGATTGTGGATCATCCTGAATTCAAGAAAATGATGGACACGATAGCTGCCTGGATTAGTAAAGACGATTTTGTTGGACACCCAAAGCTCACCTATCTCTGCGATACCATCCTGAACCATTTTATGGATGCGGGCGAAGGCCGACTTGGAGAAGATGCCCCTCCCTCAGCCACTCGAGTGATTGTTTTTGCAGAGTTCAGGGATAGCGCAGAAGATATCTGCCGTGTACTCAATAGACACGGTCCTCTCGTTCGGGCATCTGTCTTTGTTGGCCAAGCGGATTCGAAGCGTTCACAAGGAATGAAGCAGGACAAGCAGCTTGAAACGATCAACAATTTTAAGAGTGGAAAAACGAACGTCATTGTCGCTACATCAATCGGCGAAGAGGGCTTAGACATCGGTCAAGTCGATCTCATTGTTTGTTTTGATGCATCTGCATCTCCCATCCGCATGCTACAGCGTATGGGAAGGACTGGACGAAAGCGAGCTGGCAACATCGTGTTACTCTTGATGCGTGGAAAAGAAGAAGACGCTTACGTCAAAGCTCAAGACAACTACGAACAAATGCAGAAAATGATCAGCTCCGGAACACGTTTCAATTTTCGACACGACCTATCTGTCCGCATTATTCCGAAGACTGACATTCCTGTTGTCGACAAAAGGATAATAGACATTCCCATTGAGAACACGCAAGGTCCGGCTTTGCCTGAACCAAAGAGACGAGTTGGCAAAGCAAAGAAGCCTCCCAAGAAATTCCATATGCCAGACGACGTCGAGACTGGCTTTCGCAAAGCTTCCAAACTGAGCGATGGCGGTTCCGCCTTGCCCAAAGTCAAAGCAACTGTCAAGAAAAGCCCCAAGCCAGAAGTCCAACTAGCTCCAATTCTTGCCCTTGGATCCGTTCTTCTGAGCAAGGCAGACTTGAAGGAGCTTGAAGATCGATATCAGAATATTGATGGGAACGACATGCAGGAGGTTTCAATGCCTGATATGACCGCTTTCCCTGAACTGCAGCGTACGTTGAGCCGTACAGTGAAGATACCCCATGGTAAATACACCAAGAGATGTGTGAATCTCTTCAAGACCCTAGCAAACTCTCAAGGGCTCGAGGATCACTTATTAAGGCCTCACAGCAACATTGAACCTTCTCGAGCATACTTGAATCCACCTGCATTTGCAGACGAAGCTAGCGTACAAGCGTCAGCGGCAGCTAAGAAGCCAGCACTGCCAAAGCATAAAGTATCATCTAAGCAGAAGAAAGTATTGGTTCTCTCTGATATTGAAAGCGACGACGAGCCAAGTAGCCTGCCTACACAACGTCGGCGAGGTTCCGGAGAGCCTCCACCTACTTTTGATGAGGATTCTGAAGGAGAAGGCGATGATCTTGAGGATAGCGAGGGGGGATCTGAGGATGAAATGGAGGCTTCATCGAGTCTTTTGAATTTCATCGCCGAGGACGACGAAGACGCGCTTAGGAGGAGGCGACCTCTGACAAACTCATCGAGCCCTCCTCCGATTGCACCGCCAAAACACAAATCACCTATTGACCCTATTTCACGCAGCTTAGATTCTGATGACGGCCTGCCTGACATTCTCGACCCAATAAGTGCTAGGCCAAAAGCCGCATCCGGAGCTCACTTGCATAAGCTTAGCTCGGACGAAGATTTGCGTCCGAAAATGGATTATCGAGCTAAGAGAAGAACTGTGGAAGATGATGATAGTGATGAATGATATATAGCGCTAGGGTTTTGGAAGCATAGCGTTGGAGTTCTTGGTCGAATCTTATGCGGCGACTGTACTAGGATCAGTTCTGGGAGATATAAGATGTTACATACTATGGCACAAGGAGTGGCTGACTTTGAAGAAGAGCCCTTCTAGAATAACTCAAATCTATCAGAATAGCACGTATGGTATGTCATCGTATCCCAGAGCTATGTTATTCTCTCTGCTATTGTCGGCGCTGGCGGGAACGCTGGGCGGAAGTTGAACATAAGATTCTCGTTCACCTTTCTATGCCAAGTGGCGCTAAAGGGGAATGTCACTGCCTTGCTTTGATTGACTGAGCGTCCATGTTTCGCCTCGCTTAAATTTCGGGAGCAAAGTCCCATCCGGCCTCATTTCCGTGTATAAATCACTTATAGATGGAAGCAGAAGTCTCTGGTCGATGGTTTTACTCATCAATCTTTTTTGAGTTCATCCTCCAGGACTTCTCAACAATCACTTCTCTTCGTGTGGAAGTACACTTACAAAATGCCCAAAGTCCTCCCCTCAGACGATGTCGTGCCCTCATCCCGGTCCCTAGATCTACAAACTCCAGATATCGAGAAGCAGGCAGTGAAAGAAGAAGATCCGGCCAATGCCTCCAAAATTTCAGCTTTCAAAAGTTTGGGATGGCTGGACCGACTGCTTGCGTTATGGATTTTCCTCGCTATGGCAATTGGGATTATACTGGGGAACTTTGTGCCAAATACTGGGCCTGCGTTGTAGAAGGGACAGTTTGTTGGGGTTTCTATACCTATTGGTTCGTGCCTTATCTTTCGGAATCCTTGAATTGGGCTAATTTTCGGTGATAGCTGTTGGACTTCTGGTTATGATATATCCTATTTTGTGTAAAATCAAGTTCGAGACATTGCATCGAGTGTTTCAGAAGAGGGAGATCTGGGTGCAGATTGGGTTCAGCATCGTGATGAATTGGATTGTTGCTCCGCTGCTTATGGCAAGTATTTCCTTCCCTTCTTAAAGGGAGATATGCTGAAGGAATGAAGCTTGGCTTAGCATGGGCGTTCCTTCCTGATAAAGCAGGACTACGTGAAGGCCTCATTCTTGTAGGCCTCGCGAGATGCATTGCTATGGTAAGTTCGTCCCCAAACCGACTCGTGGCATTCTCACTCACGAGGTATGTAGGTCCTCATTTGGACAGGCGTAGCTGGCGGCGACAGCGAATACTGCGCCATCCTAGTGGCAATTAACTCCCTCCTACAGATTGTACTCTACGCACCTCTCGCTCTCCTCTTCATCAATGCCATATCTCGAGGAGGTACCTTCGACATCCAATACTCGACCGTCGCGCAAAGCGTCGCCGTCTTCCTAGGCATACCTCTAGGAGCTGCGATAATCACCCGCTTCTCTCTCCGCAAACTTGTCAGTCTAAGATGGTACGAGGAAGTCTTCCTAAAATTCGCAGCCCCATGGTCACTCATTGGCCTCCTCTTCACCATCCTCGTCCTATTCGCCTCACAGGGGAAACAAGTCGTTCACCAAATCGTTTCAGTCGTCCGCGTCGCCGCCCCATTAGTCGTCTATTTTGCCATTATCTTCTTCGCTACGCTGCTAGTGACGTATAGGATGGGGTTTAAGTACAAGCTAGCTGCCACGCAGAGTTTTGCAGCTGCAAGTAATAATTTTGAACTTGCTATTGCAGTTGCAGTTGCGACGTATAAGCCGGATAGTGATCAGGCGCTGGCTTCGACGGTGGGGCCGCTGATTGAGGTGCCGGTTTTGCTGGGGCTGGTTTATGTGGTGAAGTGGATTGGGAGGAGGAAGGGATAGAAAAACTAGGTGTTCGATTGGATTTAAAAAAAAATAAGATGCATTTGATCGTTGATTGATGTCATTAGAAAGTCTTCTTCATTGTGAAAAGTACCCTCGTCAGTTTCTGGTACCCTACTCTCCCTAGTGTAACGCTTCCCCATCCCATAGCTACGTCAGCAACATATAAGAGATGGACACCTGCTCTAAATTTTGGGTATTTCAAATTTGAAGCTTCTCTCGATCCTATGTGTTCTGTCTATTTTTGAAGTCCGACGGCCTGGAACTCTATTAGTGGTGTACGCAGCTTCGCGTTCAACTCCACAGTGACAATACCAACGACAATACTAATAGAAAACCAAGAACAACAATCTTCAATAAGAAAGCCACAGAATCGCAGTGTGCCGTCACGAGATTATTTAATGTTATACTTAACACCAATCACGATTTTCCACACAAAATGGCCGTCATCAGAACCAGTCCTTAGTTACTCGCAGTGGGGCAAAAGAGAAAGCACGATCTTTCAAACGCGCAACAGATCACATACGAACCTTCCTTTCTTCCTGCACGATCAAATTCACCAAGATTCAACTATAAATTCAAATAAATAGCATTACCAGCCACGCAATAAACCCAGTGGAAAATCCAAAATACATCAATATCGATTTTCCCAATCGTCCTCCAAAATGCCGTCATGGATCTGCTGCTGCCAAACACGACGCCGAAAGAAGAAATCTAGGGTAAGCCCCCGCATTCTCTCTTTCTGCAGGAAGCAGCCCTCTCTAATCTGGACTAGAGTTCTCAGGATCTCAATCCAACAACGCGCTTCACAAGCTGCATATCTCCCGAGTGCAGGCACGTTTTCTGTCACGAATGCCTTGTTGTGTCTGTTGAAGAGTGTGGCGTGAATGGGAAACGGAACGTTAAGGAGAGGCCTGTGGAGCGAGAGAGGGAGGGGAAAGGGAAAGGGAAAGGGAAAGAAGTCGTGGGGTTTTCCGAGGAAGAAATTGAAGAAGAAGAAATCGAGGAGCCGAGATTGGGGTTGGGAAAAGGAAAATATCCACGAAAGGAGCCACCTATTGGCTTTTTCAAGGACGAAAGAGAGGTCGACGAAGAGGATGACATGAGAGTTGGTTTCAAGAGACTTGAGGGCAAGCATCCAAGAATCCAGCCTGCTGGGTTCTCTAAGAGGGAAGAAGATGAGAGTGACGAGCATGGCGAACAAGAGGTCAAAGACGAAGATGGTGAATTTGAGCTTATAGACGAAGATGAGGAGGCGAAGTTGAGTTCGATGGAATGTTTAGGGTGGAAGGGTCCCAAAGAGAAGCAGGAAGAGAGACCGGCAAGGGCGATGCTTGCTGGAAAGGGGTTGTCGAAGAAAACATTGCCAGGGAGGCCGACGAAGGGGGTGTTGACTTTGAAAACGTCGAAGACAAATCAGGCTCTATATATTGTATTCAAAGTTGAGACGGCGATGGTGGAGGGGAAGGAGAGGGAGGTGTTTGTGCTTGACTGAGTTGTTATGGATTAGCAAGCTAGATTTGCAGCGTTGTTTTGACGAGTGGGAATTGAGCTCGCGTTGCATTCAATAAGAAACGATGAATGATAGAGGCAAAATATCATCTGCAAGTTCGTTCTTTTTGGCATGAGCCATCGTTGGCAATACCCGACCTACATATCCTAAATTGCACTTTCATTCCAGATGCGTGACTTGGAAGTGCATGGCAGGTCGTGGCTCGCGACTTCTGAAAATTGCACAAATAAGTTGAGAGCATCATCTTCATGGTGTTCGATCATTGGGACGTTCGTCGAAATTGCCAATGCCCATTCAAGGGATGTCACTTAGCCATGGAATGCCAAGTTTCTTCATCTCTACCGCCAATTGGAAGAGATAATCCAAACTAGAATCTGTTAGTAAGTCCAATAACACAGTAAGGTGCAGGTCAAACCTCTCAGCCTGCGTCTTCGCCTTGTGCACCGTCTCTCCCCATACATAGACTCCATGCCTCCTCACAAGCACGGCATACGTGTCTGGATATTTATCCATCGCCTCCTCCAAGCTCTCCGTCAAATCCTCCTCATGCGGCGTATTCTCAATGACCGGTATCCTCAACGTATCATGATATCCCAGGTTTCCCTGCTTCTGAAAGCCCTTCCCAAATCCCTTGATCTGCTCGATGTTGTTGATCTCGAATAAGCTGGACTTTTCGGCTTCGAGGAGGAGGGTGAGGAGGACGGCCCATTGCGAGTGCGTGTGGATGCAGCACGCCGCATTGCGCTTCGTAAAGGCTGCGATGAAGAGAGGCGTGCATTGGGAGGGCTTGAAGGATGGCGGGGAGCGCAGATAGACTCGGTTTTTTGGATCGACTTGTTGTGACAGGGCGAGAACGTAAATGTCTTCAGGCTTCATGAGCTCTTTCTGGACGCCAGATGGCGCAATATACACCAGGTCACTGGGGAGAAAGTGAGCAACCCTTTCTGCTGATCTCTGAATTAGAGGGCCTACTCATTACGGATGCTCGTTCCTCCGCCAGTACCGGCAACCCATCCTAGGGACCAGAATTTGCGACACAAAGAGGGGATGAGGTTGGCGGGGTGCTGGTCGTCAGTGGATTGGATGAGGGGATCGTGGTTGTCTGAAGACATCTTTGTGAAGGATTTCGCGGCTCACCTGAGACGCCACTCCCCTCCAACGCAATAGTAGAAACCAGGAACGGCACCTTGCGTACAGAGACAGATGGGTGTCTGGAAAAACCAATCGAGGCTGGTGCAAGTGAAGCTATGCTGCAAGGTGGGGCAGTGGCACTACATGTACCACAGGACTTGCTGCACCGGCACATTCCCTCCGCGTGCAAAGGTCTCGAAGATTACAGCACGACAAGTAATGATCGAGTTCGAGAAGCCTTCCCGGAAGCTGCAGAGAACATCATCGAGCAATCCAGCCTCTTGATATACCCCGTATATTTGAAGTTGTGGTTTTGGACACGACTTGCTGTGACACAATTACCGTGTGGACTGGACTGTGGTTTTCCTGTACTGTATCCGGCTATTTGGGCCAAGGCATTTGGACCCAGCGAGGCTCTGAGCGGCCGCGGCGTGCGGCGTGTCCAATGAGAAGCGAGACAAGTGGGAGCTCCCACCAGTCCCATCGGCATGCAGTGCCCATTGATTGCGCTGTCGGGCCCTGGTCTGCAGCCAATATCGCAATAATCCGATCATAGCCAGATGCGAGGGTAGAGGACACTTTTGCGTTCCAAATCAATATGCGATGTAGCCAGATATTCTTTGTGCTGGCCGCAGAAT
The DNA here is from genome assembly GCA_003988875.1 of Lachnum nothofagi. Taxonomy (NCBI): domain Eukaryota; kingdom Fungi; phylum Ascomycota; class Leotiomycetes; order Helotiales; family Lachnaceae; genus Lachnum; species Lachnum nothofagi. The sequence goes on from QYSG01007780.1 coordinate 57,711, forward strand.
CACCTTGGGCGTTGCAGGTGCCGGGGTGCTAAAATGGATCCCTGTGCGGAGACCTCAAATAACCAGCGTGTCCTTTCCGTCTCCGCACATAACTAAAACTAAAGCCTACGCGCACACTCCGTTGCCAAAGCGCTTTCTTCCTTTCCATTCCATCTCCTGCGCTCTGGAAGCAATCGCCACCATCCGCAGTCTTCTTTCACGAGTCGGCTTCTGTGCTCTTCTTCTTCCTCTGCTGCCCCTTCTGCCCTCCATCCGTTGTGGTCGGCCAGAACTGCTCTTCTAGCTAGAGCTCTCTCCGTCATCATGCGTTTCCCCGCGACAGCAGCGATCTCAGCTGCCGCTCTGCTGGCAGGCTCTGCCAATGCAGATGCGCAGTCTGTCCTCAGCGAAGCTAGCTCCTCTGCTTCCAGCGTTGCCAGCGAAGCTTCCTCTGCTGCTTCCTCTGCTACCTCTGCTCCGGAGCTCCCAACTTTCACCGTAAGTCCCCCAGCTCCCAGCCACCCCAATGTTATCGTAGAATAGCCCCAAATGCGCATGCTAACTCAGAGCTGCGTAGCCTACCACTATCAAGGGTGATTTTGTCGAGCAGTTCACCAACGACTGGGACCTGCGATGGAAACCCTCCCACGCCAAGAAAGACACGAAGGGCTCCGACAAGGACGAGGAATGGGCCTACGTTGGAGAATGGGCTGTCGAGGAGCCTCATGTCTACAAGGGCATGGAGGGTGACAAAGGTCTTGTCATCAAGAACCCGGCGGCCCATCATGCCATTTCCGCCAAGTTCCCCAAGAAGGTCGAGAACAAGGGAAAGACCCTCGTGGTCCAATATGAAGTCAAGCTTCAGAGTACGTATTAGCTGGCCTCAATGAAGCTCGAGTGTATTTCTAACCAGCTTCCAGATGGTCTTGAGTGTGGTGGGGGTTACTTGAAGCTCCTCCGCGACAACAAGGCTCTCCACCAGGATGAGTTCTCGAACGCCTCTCCCTATGTCGTCATGTTCGGTCCCGACAAGTGCGGTTCTACCAACAAGGTCCACCTCATCATCAACCACAAGAACCCCAAGACCGGCGAGTACGAGGAGAAGCACCTTTCCAGCCCCCCGGCTGCCCGAATCGTCAAGACTACCGAACTCTACACTTTGATCATCCACCCCAACAACACCGCCATCATTAAGTTGAATGGCGAGCAAGTCAAGGAGGCCAACCTTCTTGAGGACTTCCAGCCCCCGTTCAACCCACCCAGGGAGATCGATGACCCCAAGGACTCCAAGCCAGACACCTGGGTTGATGAGGCTAGAATCCCAGACCCTGAGGCCAAGAAGCCAGAGGATTGTAAGTGACGGAGCATTCTCATTGCTCGTCTTTTGCAGATTGGGAAGATGAGATTTGCTGTCTCTTTCTTGGCTGCTGGTCCAGTTTGAAGGAGTTATGCTAAGTGATGACCAGGGGATGAGGATGCGCCATTCGAGATTGTCGATGAGGCAGCTACCAAGCCAGAGGACTGGTTGGAAGACGAGCCCCTCACTGTTCCGGACCCCGAGGCTGAGAAGCCCGAGGACTGGGATGATGAGGAAGACGGAGACTGGGTTGCGTAAGTTTAATCAAATAGACTCATGAACTGTTACTAATCAACATCAGACCAACTGTTTCAAACCTCAAGTGCGACGAAGTTTCTGGTTGCGGCAAGTGGGAGAAGCCAGTAAGTTTGACCAACCCGAATCTTATTTGATCAGAGGTTAACCATAATCATCTAGATGATCAAAAATCCTGAGTACAAAGGAAAATGGACCGCGCCATACATTGACGTAAGTTTCACTTTTAAAATTTTAACATTTCCCGTTGCATGGGTGCTGGTGGTCGTGGCACATTCTCCCATCCGCGAATCTGCCACAATCCAAGCCAAGCTCATAACACGATCCAATACTAATTATATCTTTAGAATCCCGCCTACAAGGGTGTCTGGGCTCCGAGAAAGATAAAGAATCCGGACTACTACGAGGACAAGACCCCTTCAAACTTGGAGCCTATGGGTGCCATCGGTTTTGAGATCTGGACCATGCAAAATGACATCCTTTTCGACAACATCTACATCGGTCACTCTATTCCAGATGCTGAGAAGTTCGCCCAGGAGACCTTCCATGAGAAGCACCCTGTCGAGCAACTCATCGAACTCGCCGAGAAGCCAAAGGAGCCTGAAAAGCCCAAGTCCCCATCTGACCTTGTTTTCTTGGATGACCCAGTCACATATATCAAGGAGAAGCTCGACCTGTTCTGGACCATCGCTCAGAATGATCCTATTCAGGCTGTCAAGTTCGTTCCTGAAGCTGCTGGCGGTATTGCCGTTGCTTTCGTTACTGCCATTGTTATCCTTGCAACTCTCGTCTCCTCCCTTGGTGGATCTCCTCCCCCACAAGCCAAGAAGGCCGCCGAGAAGGCCAAGGCTACCGCTACGGATGCTAAGGACAAGGTTGCGGAGGCTGTCTCTACTGGAGCTGAAAAGGCTTCAGAGGCTACTAAGCGTGCTACTAGAAGTTCCTCGTAATGGCAGTAGGCAGGAAGTATTTAAGGCGGAGGAGAAGGAGCAGTAAGGGTGGAAAGACGAGCTTTTATTAAGACATACGGCGTCGTATTCGCATTTGCATTTCCAGTCTCTCATCCTCACTCGATTTTGTTGGGAGATGAGTTGGGTCCTATTCGGTGGATATGTATCTTAGGCGCACAAAATATTGAACCCAATCTCGACTGAAAGCACTTCTTCCAAGGCCATATCACTGGCTTAAGCAGGATCCAGCGCCATTGGAGCAATACTGGTTGCAGCTTTTGACACTCTTCCACTCATCCCATTCCAGCCTTAAGTTATCTAGCTGTATCCTGCATTGATGCGGACTCGCAGGTTTCTTCTACGGAACCCCAGAGTTTCTAGACATTGAACAGTTAATGGTAGACTAAAGAGTTGCCATTGTCTCAAAAACTTGTGACACTTTGACTTCTTCCTCAGAAACCCACATACAAATTCATTTTTTAAGTGAGTTGGAAAGAGCTATCGATGGGGGTAGCTTGTAGTAGCCTTGCTTTCAGCCTTGCATGAGACCTCATACTTAGCGCGGGACAGGCAACTGTCCTCCCCATCAATATCTATCCAACATCAGCCTATGCCGGCTCCACGAGTTCAGGATGGAATAAATGTTCCAGAAGCTTTGGGGCATTGTTGATCAAGATACGGCCCCCAGTTCGAGTCATCCAGTCATCCATCCATCGATGTCGGCCGCAGACCACCTGATCCAAAATGGATGAGGATGAGGGTTTCCCACAGGAATTTAAGGATATCCAGGTTGGGAATTTTGTGCGTCAGACAAGAGAAGAGCGGGTAAGATAATGTTTCTTACTATGGTGTGGTAGGCTGTGTGTTACTACTATACCTACCATTGGACGTCTCACTCGGCGTGAAACATTTCAAAGCCACGAATGGAGATACTTATTACCCATAGTTCGGTAGAAATGGACGAGCAGACGTCCCGGAGCCTGCGACTTGGCGTAATAGCCTGACCGCTCTGTCCCAGAGACACAACCTCTATTTCGCCGTGTACAAGGACACCATTCACGTCACCATTCCACAAGGCCTTAGGCACAGACTACCTCCGGTTCCAGATCTCAAAATCGCTCTTCCTCGAAGCCGGAGAGGCGTTCGTGTCGGCGGATATATCAGCAGCTCGAGTCCGCATTGCGTGAACCACCTGATCGTTGGGAACCTTGGAAACTATGAAATTCTTTTGATGGCTTGCGATGATGGCGATGTCATTGCATACTATACTCATCTCATCAACGAAGAGGTCTATCAGTCTCGGGCTGTGAAGAGGGGCTTGTATGGTAGTACAGCCCCTTTCTTCCATGAAAATGTCAACAAATCGGCTTGGGGTCTAGCCATACATGAACAATCGAGACTGATAGCTGTGAGCTCGAATCGACGAGAGGTCACAGTCTTTGTATTTGCGATCGACCACGAAGACTTCTCAGCTTGTAGTGGAAACCATGAGGATGCTTTCGATCTCTTCGAGAGGTCCTTATATCCCCAAGCAGAGTCATCGGAGACATTTCCGCGTCTGAAATCAGCAGGCTCTCCTCGCGAGCATCGCCAGCATGGGTATAGGCTCGTTTTTGATCACGGCCTTCACTCTCATAACATTCCTTCTATTGATTTTTCTAGTGATGAAAACTTCGAGGCCGAGGCCATCTTTGCAATGGATATCAGCGGTAATCTGGTAAGTTCAATAAGGTTCTGAATGTCCCAGGCCGAAGGAGACATTGAAAATGGCCATTCTTAGTGCTTTTTCTGTGTCCCCGGTGGCCGTCATCTTTCCTGACAATGTCTAGTGGTATATTGGTTTGTGGGCGGAGGTAGGCCAGAAATCGATGTTCCTATACTATGAGGATCATCAAGAGAGAGACGATGATAATGTCATGGGCTGGGGCGTACTTGTACTGCCATTGAAAGACTTTAGAGTGGAATCACATTCGAACCCTCCCAACGGGCTAGGCTACCTTGATTATTTGCCAGTATGTATATTTTCTGAGTGTTTCAATTCGAGTCCGGAAATTTTCGGAAGTGACGCGAGCCCAGCTCCCTTTGCCGGCTTTCAGGATATTCCCATTGTCTCGGGAGCTCTAGGACATTCAAACACTCCCGAATCTTCCGAACATTCTTTGGTGGAGCAATGCTGACCCAGTCTTCTTGCAGTGGATCAGCCTGACTGCTTTCCAAATGGGAGAGAGGGAACATCAGCAGCAGAGCCTAAGGCGCCTAAGCCATACTCCAAAACGTACGGCAGACTTTGGAAACGAAGACTTTTCTCCCACAATGGTATCTTCACCAGAAGGAGTGGCAATCTTTCGAACATATCAATGCGGAGTGAGCATGATTTCATGCCAACAGTATCTCCCAAATACCTACTGTGCTGACGATATGAAAGTCACCAGCAGACTCGTAAGTGAAATGTCTCATAAAACTTTGAACATTGCGGGTTTGGTTTTGACTTGACCTACAGTCCGTTGATCTGCATTACAAACGACTCAATATGCTTGCCAAGATTCCCGAGTTATCTCTTGTAATCGCCGCTTCGCAGGTGGGCCTGGTCGGTCTCTACACTCTCATTAGAGTGAAACATTTCCCGGAGCAATCACCTGCTTTGATCTTTCGTCCAGAAACTATTCTTCCTCGGACAGATGATCCTTCTACTGATGGCCCATTCCAACCCCTTTTAGGGATTGCGGTGTCACCGATGCCGTCAAGTGAGGGTATAGATAGCAAGATGAACGAACGCCCGCGGAGGTGGAGGCTGATCCTCACTTATATGGACAGTTCTATTCTGAACTACGAGCTGAACCGCAAGGAGAATGATGAAGTATGGGTTGTTTGAGCTGAGTCCTCCTAAACCGTAGAAGCTTGCATCAGAAGAAAAATGCCCCAGAGGAATTGAGACATTGAATTTCAGTGAGAACGAAGAGCCGCTCCGGTGTTCATCATAATGCCTTACATACGGTACCCAAAGCTCCGGTGGATTCATGCCGCATCGCAAGTAGGTGTGATGCGCCGCTCTGATCCGCTTAAAGAAGATTATGATCTTGGCGGCAGACTGAAGCACTTCAGATTGAGGATGCGGGAATATGTGCAGTAAAAGGATTTCGCGTCAGGTGACGAGGCAGCTAAACGACAATCTGTTTGTCGAGGTTGTACAACGGCTATGTGAAAGCCCCAAAACACTTTTCTAATAAATCGCTTGATTTTGCATATACTATGTACACGTATTTGAATCTTTGATGGTGAGCCAGCGCTCCATGCAGCCCTTTCCTTACGCTTGCATCTAAGCCTCACCTGCTATACGCCCGGCATCGAAATTATTTTAGAATACTTTTCATTGGCTCTCAAGGTGTGTCTTCTTCTGCGAAGCAAGAAATCACATCGGTTGGCTGGTGAGCTGCTGCTGGGAGTGCGGCTGAAGGCAAATTCGTGCAAGGACCGCAGGGGAGGGGAAGTTTTGTCTGTGTTCCCCCTCGATTACTTCGATCCTGTCTGTTTCAGGTGGTGACACTCAAAATCGAGATCGATGTTCATTTGGTCTAAGTGAGATGCATGTTAGTCTAGAAATACATGTGTTCTTCATCTGAAGGTCGTACAAATACCGCTGAGGTTCTGACTCGTAGAGGAGGGATTCAGTAAAAAGAACACTCTCCTCGCTGTCTCATTTTTTCTCTCTACACTCGGACACGACTTTGCTTCTCTCATTGATACCCACTATAGTTTCTTTTTTAAGTCAATTGAACTAGTCGCTCTCTTTCGAAAAAAAATGCATTTTCTACTTAAAATGTCTATCCTAGCCGAGCTACTCACTGGAACGATGGCAAGTATTCCCGGCAAGGACGGCTACAAAATGCACTGGTCAGACGAATTCAACGGAGATGGTGGCTCCACCCCGGACGCAAGCTTCTGGCGCCACGAGACAGGACCAAACTCCAATAACGAGCAGCAGGTTTATACGGAATCAGCACAAGAGGCCGATCTTTCCGGCAAAGGCAGCCTCTTCATAACGCCACGGTTGTCTTCAAGTGGACATTGGTACTCTGCCCGCCTAGCTACCTGGCCAACCTTTGCCGCCGACAAAGGGCACAAGATGTTCATCGAAGCGGAAATCAAGCTTGGCCAGCATGCCGCGGACAGACAAAAGGGCATATGGCCAGCTTTCTAGGCTCTGGGCTCTGGTTAATGCCAAACATAAGGGACACGATTGGCCGAGCTGTGGAGAGTGGGACATAATGGAAGTCATCAACGGCGCCGACGACACTCTTGCGAGTATCCACTATAGAGCCGATACAGCCCACCACCAGCGCAAGAGCTCATAAAAAACGCATTTCGATCGCACAGACTTCCATAAATATGCCATTGAGGTCAGCAGGGAGTCTGATGGTTGGAAAGACCAGACGATTAAATGGTATCTTGATAGGAAGAATTATTTCACTGTAAAAGGCACCGACGTTGGGGACTTGGATGATTGGAAGACTCTTGCATAGAGCCCGTATTATGTTTTGTTGAATGTTGCTGTTGGGGGGTGATTATCCTGGGGCTCCTGATAAAAAGACCTTAGGTGGACCAGACAGTGTCATGGAGGTCAATTATGTTACTTGAGCTGCTTGTGCTTAACGGAAGATAGGTTAGAGTGCGATACGATTGAATAGAGAATGTCAAGTATACAGTGAAGCAATTCCTGAAATGTACGCTTGCCGAACAACAGAATATGTTCCGTGGAAGTATTCTTATTTTTCCCTGCTTCTCTTGAAAGCTATTCTGAGAGTGTGCAGGCAAATGGATCACGCGTGACACCCTCCTTTCTTCCGTTCAGGGGTAGCTGTCATTCAGCGCAGTGCAATTGGGTATATTGCCTTCTTCTGCAGCAAGTAGAGCGGCTTCAAAAAGAGGATCTACTTGCCGAGCTTCCAAATCACTGCAGTGTGTGCAGTGATTCGCACATAGAGTTTGCACATCTATATTAGAGCATGGGCATCTCAGGGCGAGGGATCGAGGGCAAACAGCTAAATTTGGTCGAGCTCGGGTTCTTCTCCTTTCAAGCTGGTATGCCGCACCGTAGGTACTCATTGTAAGGTAATTTTACAGCATACCTAAGACTTCATGAGATGGTCAATTTTAATCCATACCTTGGACCCTTTGCCCTACCGAGGAGAAAGACGGAAGAGGAGACGATGTTGATCCCTATATCACCGTCTACAGACTATCTATTATTACTTTAAGTATCTCCAGATCTCAATAATAGTCGTTGTTTATCTGGCGATGGCTTATCTGGCGTTATCTCTTGAAGTGATCATCATATTGATGTAGAAGATAGGGGCATTAGCGAAGACTTCACGCGAACGACCAAAACCGGCTAAAATGCAGGTATTGCAACGTTCCAGAAATGGAAGTAAACTTACCGACGAAGTGCGACAAAGCTCGGTGGGCTCTAAAGGGCCCGGTTACGGCAATTTGGGTGGATGCACCGTTTCAGCGCGAACGTTGGCAGGTGCCAACGTTCGGAGGTCGATAGCGGAAGCTAAGAAAGCTTACTGAAAATAGGGATACACGATGCTTTTACATAGATTCTTATCAGGAACGATAATTTGAAAAGAGCTCTAAGCTAGAAATATAGAGCTACTGGATGCTTTCAACCGTGTTCGGTGTGGGTAGTGCACTATATAAGCGGCGTCTTACCACATTTCTATGTATAGCATCAATGCTACAGTAGAACGAGGCAACACCAGCCGTGCTGTGTACATTAATGCTATGCCATGTTCTCAAATGTCAAATATTCCTTCCAATACGAGCAGCAGCAGCAGCACAGAATTCCATTTCATCACCCGCCACATTCTATCCCTCTTCCTCCAACCCCACCATATGCCCCACCACGATTATGCATCCCATCTGATCATCATTCCTTCGTCTTCTTCGCCTCATCCTTCTGACATGATAACGCTGTTGCGGCCCGCAGAACGTGGCCAAGCCCCATCTCGCATAAGTTCAGAGCGAAGGATTCCGCTCAAAATCCAAACCCCACTACCGAAGCTACCAAAGCTAGAACCGTAGTGATGGAACGAAGAACTAATACTTTCCGACGTGGGATATATTTTTAGATCGTCTCGGAGGAAGAGGTGGCAGGTGATGATGAGATATCTCTTAGTTCCCTATTTGTGTTTTTACGTGTATGACCTCGCTTTACAACCCGACGTATATTAAATTTCGATTGGGAGGCACGTAAAACTTGCTAGACGACGTAAATGTATATGCGATAATTTGAAGATGATATTCCTTGATCTGGCGGAAACACACTTTTGCGCTTTTCTCCCCGCAATCGTTTAAGAACTGACATGGTGCAGGCGCTCAAAACACTCCAACAAGGTGTCTCCTTGCATGTCGAGACAGTTGCCTCATATTTGGTTTCGGAAACATTAACGGGAACTGGAGCTAGCTATTTCTATATCGGTATGTACTTACCAACCAGGGACTAGGGGAGAGGGCAAACAACGTGGGGACACTTAGAGGTTTGGAGGCTTGGAAGGCAGGTAGGCTGTAAGTGAACAAAAACCGAAGAATGGAAGACGCGGTCGAGATGTTACAAAATACAGGGACTTCTAACGAGTTGAAAATTCACTGGGGCGAGTATTCTTTGCGAGGGCACTGAAGAATCCACTCCTTTTGGGCATCGTCGTAGGAGCAATCCTAAACTCTTTGAAGCACAATTCGCAAAAGAGAAGACTTGTTCTGAGAACAAGATATATTTCCATTCTATTGGGGCTTAGTAGAAAATGCAGACATCATCTCCGGCAACTCTAGCCAAAAAAAACTAACGACAAGGAAGGAAAGGAGCAGAAATTCGGATTCAATCTCGCAAACGACGACAGGGAGTATGGCAAAAGAACAAATGCCATTCAAGCACTATGATCTGAAAGAATTACCGAAGACCAGATTCAAACATGGCCCGAAATATGGAAAATCATAAGAATTTGAAGCAGGAGATGGCCAATTGCAGATGAATCCTATTGTATGCGGCAAATCGCAACGCTGGAGACATTCTTAACTACAAACCTCCTGCCTTCACAACTTTGCCGCGCCTTTTTGACACCATTCATTCGCCTGGAGTCAAGTTCCCCCAAGTGGTAAAATTGGCCAGTCATTCGTCACGGCACGGGGAAGGTATTTAACCATAGCACAAAAAGGTTTGAAAATCAAGCCCAAAATCCCAAGCTGCTGTTCCCGCCTCTCATTTCCGATGGACTTCCTGCTGCTTGAACATTCTACGTCAGCAGTTCATTATCCAATGCAACACCTTGAAGTCCGCTCGAGGAATCTATTGGTCAAGGCGACAGAGCACGTTTTTATTCAAGGCTCGAGTCCCGCGCGCTTCCAGCAGAACATGGAGCACATGACCAGAGAGAATGAGAGATCAGCATTGGAGAGAAGGGGGGCGGTACTGAAATGGAGCGCTTAAGGTGATAGAGAAGAGAAGAGTCTCATTTTATCAAGAGACTCAAGCGAATAACAAGACGGGCTCGGGAGCCCAGCGAAGATCAGAATGAAGATTTCCGATGCATGATTGCAATTTGGAGACCAAAAAGCATCAATATTTCCAGAAACAAAGAATACTTGCGAATCATTATGCAGCTTGCGTTGATCTGAGTAGCGGGTGTAGGAGGCTCAGAAATCAAAGAGGCAATTCCAATGCCCGCTTTGCGACATACCAATGCATGCTGTAGCACCATGAGTCTACCATGCGAAGGAGCATCGGGAGATGTTGGCTCCCGGGACCGTTTCTGATGAGGATGAGGATGAGGATTTCAACTTCTGTCGCGCTCGCAGCCACAAAGGACAGTTGCTTGTTGAAGCAGTCGGCACCAGTAAGACTGCTGCACGCTCGGCACTTTTCTGTCCCTCCTCGCACAAGCCTGCGAGCCTGTCGATTCTACCCAGGACTCGGCGGGGGCCCAGTCGCAGATCGGCCGCCAGTCTGACCACGCGAGGGCGCCTCTCATAGGCGGGAACATGCAGACAGGGGCGAGGGGCTGTCTGGCGGGTTGGGGAGTGTGGAGTGTTCAGCAGCCGACAGCGCCCGTGATTGGGCCGAATGCAGCATCTCGGTGGGCGGCGGCTTGACGCGGTGCCCCCAATATAGAAGCGATGACTTGCGATGCGCAGGATTTGCGTCCTGCCTGCTGTCATCATGGCGACGACGGCGACACTTGGACTTGGGTCGCTCCTGGATGCACGTATCGACGCTTGCGGCGCTGCAAGAACGAACATGTGTCGGCGTGCGGGTTGCGACATGCGCACAGCGAAAGCTTTGTGGTCCACGGCCTGTTGCCCGCGGCCCGTGCCAAACAGCCCCTGGACGTGATTCGCGCGCAGGGGGGGGCTCCGAATCGCCCGTTTCAAGCTTCGTGTCCACGCCGAACAAGGAAAAGACTCAGGTACTGGGCCGGGGCGAGCGTGGTCTGGAAAGCCACAGCGCCTCACGCTTGGGCTTATTTCGGGCAGGCAGCTCGAACCATCCGCCGCTGCGTAATTTATAGCATACACACTCTGCAGACGCCTGTGCTTTCTGTCATCCCAATGCTTTGTGCCAGAGGCTTTCCGAGACGTCGAGATTCCAGTTGTCTTCTCCTGTGTCGAGCTCCTCTCCACCCTGGCGTTGCGGCAGGCCCAGACAACATCCCTCCTTCCCTTCCCCTCGCCTCCCCTCGCCTTCCCTCCCCTCGCCTCGCCAACCTCTCCACGCATCCCTTCTCCCTTCCCTTCTGCCTGAGTAGCAAGCACCGCGAACAGGGATTGGACGCGGACCCATCCCCCTCCCCCCCTGCGAACGCTAAGTTCTGGCCGGCCGTAGGCACGTTTTCGTCCCTACACCTCCAGTTGAAGGCAAGCGTGCCATCCCCAAGCGCAGCGCAGCGGATGAAAGAGATTATGGAAAGCACATCCTAATCGTCCCCAATCGGAAGGATCATCAAGCAGCCTGTGCCAGAGCCTTTTCGGGTTTTGGCCTTGCAATCTATTGAAGGTCGGATCTGTCCTACGACACCCTCTGCGATTCCAGCCTGCGCCTGTTGGACATACCTTTACATCCATATTATTATACCTGCGACAACATCGGACTTCGTCACCCACACAGACGCGGGTCCACGCACCACTTTGGCATTGCATTGAACACGACGGAAACGGATTTTCTTGTGTTCTGTAGATCGATTTTGCAGGGCAGGTGCAGGGCAGGTCCTCGCCTCCGTGGTACTCTGCGTGAACAATCGAGTCTTCCGGCTATCTGCTCCATTTCCTTTCTCGACCCTCTTCCACACCGTGCTTCGATCACGCCAGACCTTCTTTCTCATCCTACCAGCGGCAGAGCAGCAAGCGTCCACCAGATAGGTGCCGAATCCTTTCCGTCTTGGAGCTGTTTCAAGAGGACCCGAGCAAACGAATTTGAGATTTGCTTCTTCGACTCACTTCGTTTCATATCTTCTTCCAGAAAACATCTCCTCGAGGTTCCCCCAACCAACGAATTCCGAAAACAACCCGGTCACGCCTGTCAAGGCTTTGCTTGCGACGGTATCCAGGCTAAGCTTCTTGCCCATCAGTCCTGGACTACGTGCGTTGACCTGCGGCGTCGACATCCTTTGAAGTATCTCTTGGTTTACGAGACGACTGCTTGTCGGCATCCTTTCACTTGCACACAATTGCCTACTATGCTCGAATAACCATACAATTCAAAAGGGACCATCGGCAAGACCGACATCAAGGGGGAGCCCCTATCGCATCGACGTCTTGGTTGGGTACAACTAGACTTCGAGTATAGTCATGGCTCCTCCCAAACCTCAGTCCTCGCTGGACGACTCCTGTTCGACATTGTTTAACAACACTCTTTACGCTTACACCTCAGAGGCTTTTCAATCGCTTTCGTTAACACAAGGAGCAGAATGGTTGAAGTTGGACATGGGCGTCTCCGTGAAAGGAGGAGCATGCGTCACATCAACACCAAAGAATGACACAAGTGCTGCAGCATTATATCTCGTTGGCGGAACGTCCGACTCTAGCGATTACCAGGGACTGCAACGATATACCTTCGCAGATGCGAAATGGGAAACACTTCATCCCAACGTTCCTGTGACGCAAAATCGCCTCTACCACAACGCCGTTTACCTCAACACTTCAGATTCGATTCTTGTCTTCGCTGGTACTCAAGATGGCACGAAGCAGCCAACATCCCAAACATTTACGATCGAGGCCTCCGAACCCTATAATGTTCTAGCCTACCCAGCTGAACTTCCCGCCGCGATCTCTCCTGTATTGATGCAATGGACTGAAAGCAAAGCGATCTATATTGGAGGAAGTGAAACTAACACCAAGGCAATGGTATTTAGCCCGTCCAGCGGATGGGTTGATTCGAACGCGACACTAGCAACACCTTTCTATAATGCTTCGAACATCAAAGCTATTGTGATCAACGGTGACGACTCCAGCAAGAATCTCTATACCTTCGACATGTCTGTCTCCCCAAACTCTGTTAATCGGACAATATTGGTGGATGCAGATGGAAACCCGGTTCAAAATGCGAAGCCTGCGATCTCGTCTAGAGGCATAGAGACTGCTCTAGAGGAGAGATCCCCTAACTTAGAGAAACGGGCCAATCTCACGGTAGCTAATTGGCCAGCCTACAACAACTCGCTGGTGCCGAAGACTACGAGAACGTCCTATTCAGTTGCCATAGACCAAAGCGGCTTGGTCGTGATATCTGGAGGGAATGATCAGGACGTGCTGTGTATGTTCAAGGCGAGGGACAACACTTGGGTGAATGCTACCGCCAAGTTGGTAACAGATGGAGGCCAGCGAGTGCTTAGTGGAGGAAACATGGGCACCTCCTCGACAACATCGACTTCAACTTCGTCGCCAACAGCGGCATCGTCGCCAGCAGCCGCAGCCCCTGCTGCCAAGAATGGCGATGTGCCATTCCCAGTCAAGATTCTCGGTGCTGTCTTGGGATCTATCTTGGGCGTTGCTTTCATTTTGATTGCGATACTATTTCTGCTTAGGTGGCGAAGGAGACGGAGAGAATATAACGAGGCCGGTCATCAACGTCGTGCCAGTGGGATTGCAAACGAGAAAGACGCACTGGACTTCGCTGATAGGGGTCATCCCATGAGCTCTGCAAGACAATTCCGTGGCCACGAGAAAAACGGATCGCAATCATCATTTTCATCAATGGCCATACTGATGGGCCGAGTCAATCACAAGAGGGGTAACGATAAGGGCAACGGGAGTATAGGAAGCGACTCCAGCAGCCAATTCAACAAGAAATACAAGACTGCTATCAGCAAGCCAATACCACAGGAGCGGAATCTAGCCCCGATCCAAGAGCCTGCCCGAGAGGAGTTTGTATCCTTTGCAGAGGATCGAGGCCCTTCGACGAGACCAAGAGGACCAGCGGCAAGGCGAGGTAGTACAAGACGCAGCTCAGGGTGGAATCGGTACTGGTCTGGCGGAAGTGCCATGAACATTCTAGGATTTGGCTCGAAACGAACGACTTATGCAGATGACACAGACTCATTCTATTCGGACAACAGACTTCCTAGTGGTGTCACTCAAGCTTCAGCTATGCCGCCTCCCCTAAAAGTAGCAGGTCAACCACAAGTAAACAAAGTCTCGTCAGGCAGTCCAACAGTTGCGCACCAATCTAGCAAATTTCCTCTGACAAGAGAAATGTCTGGTCAGATTGAAAGGTCGGGTTCAGTCAGCTCATCATCATCATACACTGATGATCGATATGATGCTTTCTCGAGCGGCGTTCCGGCTAGTGTCAACGAGCAAACATTCTGGACCCCGGTAGATCGATCAGACTGGGTAGACGGCCGAGCCCCCAGCAGCAACTACTCGGATAGTATGTACGTTTCGAATCCGCCACGGAACACTGGCAATCATTTAACGAAAGACCTTCGCTTCCCAACCCCACCTACCACCAATCGGCCACCCCAGCCTCAATCAAGCAGCGACATGAGCTGGCTCAATCTTGGAGCCGATCGGATGTAAAATCCCGTTTCACATGAGATCCTGGACATTTCAACTCGGAGCAGTTGTCTAAACTATATATTCTACATTGTATTCGCCACTATTAGCGCTGTTATATTACACCCCTGCATATCCGGGACTTTCCGCAATGCGGCCATCGCTTGTTGCTCATCGGAGCACACTCAAAAGTAGACATTGCTGGCTTCGAAAATATTCTTTCTCTGTTCGGCGTTTCATCGATACCTTTCTACGTTCCTACCTCTACTCGGCAACTGGGGGCGGCTCGGCTTGGAACTGCATTGCACTAGATTTCTTGCATGGCGGCGTCGATACCATATTTTGTTGGGAGATTTTTTTGGTACTCGTACCATATTGATACCACGCTGCCTGTCACTGGCAGTATGATTGTGTACTTGGATGTTTAATGCTTAAATTTGGGCGGGTGTCGGTTGTTACAGCACCTGAATCTGGGTCTGGAAACAAGATGTGAGAGGAGAGGTGTGGAGAATAGCATATCGAGCTATGAGATATGTGGCGATGAATAGTAGATGAAATGAAACATTATCAAACAAGTCTTGGCAAGTGATCATGTATCTAGATGGCTGAGATGAAGTTTCACCATGGCAAGTGCCATTTCATGTATCCCGACTTCAAATATGCTGATCGGGAATCCTTAGGATTGCATATATTTCAAAAGAACAGATCCGAGCAAAAATGCCGGAGGTGTGGGACAGAAGCATTGAGGGAGCACTCGCACCGACTTTGTTCTTCTCGTATGGAATAAGGTGTCTCGGGACCGCAAGTTTCGGGACTCAAAGAAAGTGATACTTGGGTGAAATTGCGTGGTCCTCAGGTCGCTGCCCAGTGGCGCTCTTTGGATCGTCAGTTCCGTACGAGCCTCATGAAAGATCAGCTCTTTGGAAAAGAGGAGCACAGGCGAATCTATCAAGATGCCGCCAAGAGGTCGGTTGCAACGGCTACACTGCAGAATCCCGTCATCCCATTTGAGTCTCGCCATGACCAAATATGTCAGATTGAGCCAGAATCATATCGTTGTGCTTGTGCGTAGAAAATACTTCTCTGATGATGCTAGACAGTAGCTGTTTCCCCGCCATATAGAGAGCAATGACAGGAGCGAAAATCAGCAAACTCAATTGGGAGATGCTCCTTCCGTCCAAGTCAGCGGGCGTTGGACTGTTTGCATAGCGTTGTCGTGCATCGATAATGAGCCTACCGTCCTCCAGACGCAGCCGTGATTTTCTAGCACCCTGCCTAACTTGCTCTCCTTGTCTTTTGTGGTCTTCAATTGGGCTTAGATTCAGTATGTCAACTTTCGCACCCTTATTTGATCTCGCAAAAGGCAGAAACTCTTCGCCATCGAAGTGAATTTCTATTTTCTACGACTTCACAGACCTTTGCTTTTGCTTTCGTTCCCCGATGTCACCACTCTGAACTCTACATCCTTCTCGACATCTTCCAGCGACCTCTAGCGTCATCACCACTCCTGCGCTCTTTGCACAAGGCCTACTTTCTCTTCCGCCATCAGACACGCCAATCATGAGTTCAGCACCAGTCCCCGATCCGAATTCCGGCAGTGTGGCCAGTCAGACTCTTCCACGCATCAATCTTCTTGATGCTGTCGACGCCGGAGCAATTGCTGTGCCTCCTACGAGCTTCCACAAGTTCCCAAACCTCCCAATCAAGGAAGAATCCTCAACCTACTGGATATTCTTGTTTAGGAGTCTGGATTGTGTAATCGCTGTTCAATCCATTCAACTCACTTTACTCATCTGCTAGAATTCGAGAACTGACACCTTCGTGGACTAGGCTCCGTTTAGAATTTTGGGGCCATGCTTCTGCATTTCCGCAGATCATCGGCGTACGCAGGGTGGACGAGTATAGCGCCCCCCTATCAACATCGTGGAGGCGAGGAGCAGGCCAAGGATGATGGTAGCATGATTAGACCCACGGTATGAGCTTAGAATGTAAGGTACTTGAGCTGATTAAGGACCGAGGATATTTCCTAGCTCTCACCAAGAAAACATATTGATGCGTTGACTTCAAATTCGGCAATACTCTTCTCGTGAATTCAAGAGATACGTTAAAGCTATTTGCTGGAAGGCAATTCTCTGGGTGCTCCTCAACAACCACCAAGCCACTGAAAGGAGAAACTTGGCTACCTCGAATTTGCCCCATACATAGAGTTTCGAGGTCATTCACACGACGCGTCTTGGGTGGTCACAACTTCTCGGCGTTATATTGAATTTCAATCCACAGATCGTCTTTGATCACGGTTGTAGCATTTCTAGAACCTCACATCCTCAATTCCTGGCCTTTGAACCCAAAGCTCACCATATCATCGATTACCACCCTGCTGTTCCGCCCCAATGTCTTCAGACAACCAGAAAGCCGCCCGTTTTATATAATTTCCCGAGCTCCCAATCGAACTTCGGCTGAAGATCTGGGCCTACGCAGCAGTATTCCCTCGGATCGTCAGGTTGAGGGCAGGTGTCAAATTCCTTCATGAGACAAGTCCACACTGTCCTCTAGTCAGAGTCACCAAAGAGGCTCGAGACGAGGTCCAACGTTCTAGGAAGCCGTCTTGCGATCCGAATACATACCCGACGGCTCCCAAGATCTATGACAATACCGAAGTCGATATGATCTGGCTGATTGATGCCAAGGCGTTGTATCATCTCGTTGAGAATGTTCAAATCCAGCAGCGCGTCCGACAACTTGCTATCAGCGAGGACATGTAGGGATCATACATCACTCCCAGGGAAAGAGTTGACAAGCGCGATATCCTGCGTCGAATACTGAAGAAATTGTGTAACCTGCCTACCAAGGCAATCCTTTCTCTGTGGGGAGAACGAATCAGAAGACACACGATACTATACTTGAACGTTGATAGGTTGTCTATCATAGTCAATGAGGAACTCCCTTCTCCCCGAGGCGTCAATGATGCGCTTGCCTTAGTCGAGCTAATAAAGGCCCCTCCGCCACCAACCGATAGTTGGTACAGTCGGTCTACCTGGCAAGGTTACAATATGATGCAGGAAACACTTTTGGGAGAATACAAAAGTGTCGGTCTATCTGAGCATCGTCGTAGACTTGCAAGTAAGTCAGTTGCCTCAGCACGGAAGTCATGTGCTAATATATATTGGCAGCCGGTGGTGATGTTGCCGCATTCATGGCAGAAGGACCATCAGGATAGCCGAGTCTGGCGGATATGGAAACATGGGTGGTACCGACAGTCAAGGACATGAAGGCCGTGAATGCAGTTGATGCTAGGGCGTGAGAGAACTTGGGTTGTGGGGGAGTGTTTCAGTCGTTCTAGGCGATGAGCGGGGAATAGCAGTAATATATAGCGAGTTGTCGGATTTGCTTGCATGAATTTCGCCATCCAGCAGCTATGAATATTTCCTAGCCGTCAACAATTGCTATTGAACATTGCAGAATGAGAAGAGCTTGCGATTCTGCTTGTCAAAGTAGTATACGTTCACGCCTCATGATACTGCTCAAAGATTTGTAGAGATCTCATTGAGCCTCAGCTGCCAAATATATCTCTGTATGAAATGTAAATTGGATAAAGCTAAGGGCTCTTGCGTTCTGGATTTCACTCCTGGATCTGATATGAGAATGTGTCGACGAAGAGCCTTGCCACCTCAATTAGCCTCGCTTAAGGATCGAGCCCCTTTTTCATAGCTCTACTGCTGTGTAACCAATACCAAGAACAAGCAGTTGAAGTTGATCTTACTTTCACTTGCAACTGAATATCTTCCAAGGATATGATGAAGTAGCGAACCAGCAGATATGCTGGAAGATATTATAGTATCTTTGTTTACACAAAAATTCCTGGTTGCTGGGAAGATGCCGCTATCTCCCCGCAGGTCAATATCGAAGGCAGCAGAAATGAAAATTAAGGGGCTTATGATCATCAACTCACTAGTATGATTCTGGTTCGTCGAAATGACTCTCTAAATCGACAGCAACAAGCATTCAGCTGGAAGGCCAAAGACCAAATTCTTGAGGAGCCATATGCTATGACAATCTATGATACTTTCCAATGGAATTTGCCGGAGGTTAAGTATGGGGAAGTTATTCGTGCAGATAATTCCAAGACGCACAAAGGGTACTTTTTCACCCAATTATCGATCTCACTAAGACGTTAAAGATTATACTGAGTTAGAGAGGCCGCTGACCATGCCGGGAGGCTGTGAAGAGATTCCAAGTGTACCTCGGTCTTCCCGATATTAAGGACAGCATCAGTGAAGTAAGTGAAGCATCAACACTCAGGCAAGGCCTGAAGTAACGAGGATGTATTTTGGGAGCAAGTCTTACCTTGATCCTTCTTGTCAGAAACAAAATCTCGATTCGGTTATTGCGGCCATTTATGTCAGGAGCGCCAAGGGAGTTACACGTTTTAAAGTTAAAGACGAGCATCTAGTCCTAAAAGAAAGTTGCTGGAAAGCCTGCCGTTAGAACTGAAACACCCAAAGGCACCGCGAGACTCGCTCTTTCCTAGATTCATCGAAGTGTCAAAGGTAAGAAACAAGAGCGGTCGGGTAGCGCGGGAACATGCTGACAACTTCAGAAAGGAGACGCTGCAGGCGTAGTGTAAGGCTTTCGGATATCTCAGGCGCAGAAGGAATATAGAGAAGCTCGTAGCGTGAGAGCAGACTTTACTTAATGACAGACGGTGAGCTATAGCTAAGTGCTGATTGTATCTTCCTCCTTGATCATGATGCAGACGTTTTTGTAACGTGACCGATGAGATCAGAATGGTAGGTCGTACAAAAAGGACGGGAAATTGGTTGCTGGAGGGCGAAGATGCTGAGGATAGAGCTTGGGGTTCGGAGAAAGCGAGAGGTATGGATTGGCGCCATCCCCAAGGATCTGTTGACACAAGTCGCCGTCTGTTGACAGAACAGAATTAGGTAATGAGCCCTGGTGGTCCGACGAGGTCGTGCTACCACGTGAGCCTAAATCCATAATGCTATAATTCTATTCCTAGACTTAAGTGAACAGGTCATATGAGAGATTCTGATGGCAGCGAAGAAGATCAGTTGGATTATCATAACAGTGAATCGAAGGGGATGATGTTGCATCCCAAAAGAGGATATCTTGCGTGTGCTTGATCACAGCTGGACTGCATTGTGTCTCTTGAAACCGTAGTATAATTTTGCATCTGGTTCTATCGAAGCATCAAGACTCGGGAGGCCCGAGCCAAATGTCATTGAGGAACTCCTACCGGCCGCAATAAGATCCTGGCTGTAGTTTTAACGGGAACAACCTTGTTACAGGCCACTGAAAGGAGTTTCCGCATATTCTGTGACGTCCCCTATTCCCAAAATGTTTCTCATGCCGCGTTTCTGGCGTCTAAAAGCCAATGCGTGACACAATTCAGTAGCCACTGAAAGTGCAGCGTGGGGTGAAGCTCTCATGCTATTGGCTCACCAGCTCTGCTCTTTGTTCTTACGATCTGCAGAGAATATGGCGTGGGTCTCGAATCCTTCTAGAAGCTCAGATGGAAGTCTTCTCCAAGGACCGAAGTTCGAGATGTCCTTGACTGAAGGAAGTGGCTTTTGATTTTTGGGAGCCCATGGAAAGAGGTTCATCCATAGCCGCTTGGCGTATGTGGTATTGGGTCGCATCTCCACAATGATCTTCTTCCCTCAAACATCTGGAAATGGCTGTCCTCTTGAACGTAGGGTTCCGCCTAGCTAACATAGAGGCGTCAGCGTTGGTGGCTGTTCATGGTGGAAGCTCACGAGGCAGTAATCACAAAGTGTCGGTCATACCAGTAAGTGTGCCCACATTGGTCGCGGAAATTTTGCAGGAGGCTCGCACTTAGGAGATCTTGGAGAGTCGAGGTACGACAATGGCTCGAAGTTCTGAATTTGCAGCATTCCTTGAAGGTAATGTCGACTTGGTCCTGAAGCACTATGCAAGGCTGCAACTTGCCCGAAGCCAGCCAACGAGGAAAGTGCAGAGCTCTGGTGTTGAAAAAACTGCTCGCCAATCATGGGAGGCCAAATCCTGGCCATCTCTTGCAGCCCCTCTTTTTCGGCAGGGACTGCATACGCTTCAATGCTTCTGGCCCGTGGCACAAGGTGGGGTGAGGAAAGTGAAGTCGTACAGCATCTCGCCGGTGGCCAGCAAGAGGGAGGTCTGAAGACGAGTTGCACCTAAGCGGCAGGTCCAGTGCGAGTGGTACCCGCTGATGCAAAGTCTTCGGTCCAGTGAGCAGCCCATCTTCAATACTTGCGACGATGGGGATAACAACCTTGCAGGTGATAGAGATCTAAACCCCCGCGTCCCAACGACGCTTTCGTAATAGCGGATGCCAGGCGCCCTCCATCCTAGTAATGCCAGACATAATAACCGTACTGCATGTCCGTCCAGAACGCATCCCCTAATAATATCGTGAACAAGCCTCTTCTCTAGATCTTCAAACCAGAGCAGACGGTTGATGGCCTTTCTTGAGTCGTTTCCTTTTGTCCTGCTTGGACATCTTGGGCCTCCATCTATCGCTATCCACCTGCCGCTGGCATCGAAGTCCGTTGCTTCCCGTCACGCTGGATCAGAACCGGGCCCTTGACTAGAATACTTCGGCCTCCAGCGGCCTCCCCTTCTTGTAGCGGTCTGTCCCTGCCACTCGCCAACCTGCGATTGCCGAAAAAAGGCTGTATATGAGACTTGGAGATAAACAAATATTGGAGTTTAGCCAACGCCGCAACTCACATCGCAATCGCATCGCGCCTGCTAAGGTGGTGGGTGCCGTTGGCTCGTTGATGGAAAAGCAACAGCGTTCGCGACAACCTCGCTACTGCTGCAACTCCAAGATCGCGCCGGACGAAAGAAAGTCAAATTTGCAGAAACACTTGCACCTGCACCTGCTCCTCCTGCGAAGGCTACTCTTTCCCGGATAGCTGGGACTTCATTGTGAACGCTCAGCAATCATAGAGCAACCTACAGTACCGAGCATCATCGTCGATATTCAGACCTATCCATCAGTCGCAAGTCACCTCTCTCGCTCTGATCCCCGCACCGACCTCGACTCTACACCACCACCCAAATTCATATCGCAGCAACGCCTTCATTTCTGGGGAAAATCTTCAAAAAAGCTAGCGCAGAGGTTGAGTTTTAACCGCGCCAAGCTACCTGAAGTTCTCCGCGTGCCCCTCTCTCTGCATGGACTGAGCTTTTCCAATCGTTTCCTATCTGAGACCTGACACCACACCGTCGGTTCGAGCATCGAGGCTCGCAAAATCAAAAGCGCCCGCTCTTGAGTACCAGTATCGCTGCAACATACTCAATTCACCGGGAAGGAAACACTTCTAGTCGGCACTCCTACCACGATGGAGTCTGCTGGCGGCTGGGACAGCCAGGATCCAACGCTGTCCGTTCCGTCTCAAGATGACTTCCAGCAATTCCTCGATATGGGAATAAACAACTTGAGCGATAGCCTCCAATTCGACTTTCCCGATTTCAATGCTCACCATGCGCAAGGCCAGTTAATGCATCCGAATGGCGGCGATGCGATGGATACTCGAATGGAGAGAGCCGGGCAGGACACAACGATGCAGGAGCAAATGCCCTCTATGACTACGGCTGCGAGCCATCCTGCGAGCCATGGAGGGGCGATCTCGCACCCGCGATCTCCGAATGAGAGTTTAGTCGACTTGGACGCACAGATACGGTATTTACAACACCAGAGACATCAGCAGCAGCAGAGGCAGATGGAAGAGCAACAACGGAATTACTATACCCAGAGCCGAATGATCCCCCCGACTCCGAATAGCATTGAGCTACATGGGGGTAATTCTCAATTTTATCCCCAATCAGACCCACAGCAACAGGCTATGTACGAGAGGTTTCGAATGCAGAAAGAACAAGAGGTCAGTAGTGTCTATTGCTTTGCACAAGAAACGTAGACGAGACGTCTCGTTATGCAGCGAACATGCGCAATCATAGCATCTTTTCACTCTATACGATTGCTAAGTCAGATTCTCAGATGGCATTCACTCCGCTCGTTTCTCCTGCAGTCACACCTTTAGAATCTCACTTCAGCATCCCCGAGTACACGGTCCCAGGCGCCTATTTCAGTCCGTTGAGCTCGCCAGCCTTACATGCGCAAAATGAGCGTCAGACAGGATATGATACTCGAAATTCCGGTACAACAAATTCGCCCGTTGATGCCAATGCCGAAACCCAATCTGGTCCTGCCAAGAAGACTAGTAAAAAGGCGCCGCAGAAAGGACGCAATGTGCGTACCGTGCGTCAATCTCCCATTGTGAAGCCGCGCAAGTCAAAGAGGGCCAGCATGAGTATCCCTGCACAAGAGCTCGGTGACATTATCGAACCGACACATGCTCAGGTTGCCCGGCCAAAAGCTGCTAGTTCCACTCATTCTGCTGCTAGCACGGAGCATTCAGAAAACGGGTCAATATCACCCGAACACTTATCAGATATGGCACCTCCCCCTATTCCAACACCCGGTTCGGCAGGACGGTCTCCATTCATTCAAGCTCAAAGGGAAAGCCACAAAAGTCAACATCTTTCACTTGGGTCACCAGCAACACCAGCATCGTTGATGAGATTACCGCAATCACCACAAGACAACGGGACTGATATTAATCCGAACATGGACCTTGATATGGAAGCATTTTCATTACCTGAAGCTGCAACCTCTTCCAAGCCACCTCTTCCGCGCATAGATACACAGTCTGATGGCCAAGTGACCCCAACCTTGAGTTCTACTGGCGTCAAGACTCCTGGATTCCAGCCTCTACCGTCCCCCGCTTTCAATCGCCCGAGAACAGCTGTGTCTGCAAGTCAAAGCCCACAGATTGATTCTATGAACAGTACCAGC
Source organism: Lachnum nothofagi (assembly GCA_003988875.1). Lineage (NCBI taxonomy): Eukaryota > Fungi > Ascomycota > Leotiomycetes > Helotiales > Lachnaceae > Lachnum > Lachnum nothofagi. The sequence continues at coordinate 81,172 of QYSG01007780.1, forward strand.
AGTACGAATGGGCGAAAGTCAGCACAGAGCGCTGCCCGCGGCTCTAAAAAGCGATCGAGTAGCTCAGTCCTCGCGTCACCTGCCCTTCTTCCTCGCATATCTCCTAGCATAAAACCCCTTATCTCACCAGCCGGAAATGTATCTGAGAACACCGCATCTCTACTTTTGGCGTCCAAGTCTAATTACCAGAACATTTTGGAAGGCACCCATCTCCCGGGAGTGTCATACCCCTCGGAGCTTTCGACTAATTTGACATCCAAGCGGACAAGCCATAAGATTGCGGAGCAAGGACGACGAAATCGCATCAATTCTGCTCTTCAAGAGATCGCCACTTTGTTACCCAAGAATAATGCTAAAGATAGTTCCGGCGAGAAGAGCGGAAGTGGCGATGCTGGAGGACCCAACGAGACTGGAGGAAACGGAAAGGCGGGTGCTCAAAGTGCGAACAGCAAAGCAAGCACAGTTGAGCACGCAATTGAGTATATCAAGCAGTTGAAGAAGGACCTCGCAGAATCGAAGAAGAGAGAGGAGAAATTAGAGAAGCAGCTGAAGGCGCAGTCCGCGGAATGAGCCGCAGAAGGGAGGGTTTGCGTATTCGGAGTTATGGGTTTATGATACCTTGCGCGTCACTTGCTTTGAATTATGTTAAATGACGCTGGGAGCTAATTAGATGGCATGGTAAGGAGTTCGGCGGCTCGGGCGGTAAAGCGTCTTATTGCCTAGATACAGTTTATCGTTGGTCTTGCGTTGGTCGAGGGCTCTGGGAGATTCTCTGCAGAAACTAATAAATATCGAGGCTAGTAGCAATAGTCTCTACGAAAGCACATGTAGTCTGATGGAGAGGTGTATATCAGAAATAAATACATACCACAGGCATCCCATGCCCATGCAATTCTTGCATTCTGTGTCATCGAGAAGTCTTTAATCACTGCGCTGTTGGGCTAGTTTATTCAAGGGATGGCTGTAAGCCCTCTGAGGCGGGTTGAAAAGCTCTTGCCGTGAGACAAAGTTCTCTATTTCTATTTTTTTTAAGAGTATGAAGATTTTTTAAGTTTGACTAGAATTTGCCTTATTACATCTTGCGTATACAGGGATTCTGATATATCCAAGCCCAAGGACTCCGAGCTCTCGATTCTGACAATACTAATTGCTATTGTTGTTCTTTAATTTAGCAAAAGAGTTCTGGCTCGCCTCCAGACTGCCTCTGGATCTATTTTGGGGAATACATGTAGAAACCCTGGCGTTGACACCGCGGGGTACTGCATCTCATCCCTCACACCAGATGAGACTACTTCGGCCAGCTGAGGGCCAAGATTTGATATTCCAAAGCTAGTCTCATGTATGGAGATATATATTCCGTTTGTTTCTAAAAGAATTCGCCGCCTCCAAAGCTTCACCTCATTTTTGGGTTCGAAGGATCAAGATCCGCGTCTGCGTGTCGCGGGGCCACGCTAGAGGCTAAAACAACCCCTGTCGAGGCGCAAGCGTACTGTAGCCCCATCCCATGCCCTTTCATCATAGTCCTGGTGGTCTGTCGTGTACTGATTCAATCAAACAGCATGGCGCCGTGAAAACGACAGAGCGACCCAAACATTCCGCCGCTCGTGTAGCGTAGATTCTTTGAGAATAGGAGAAGTAAGTAAGCTCTTCTACTGCAGTTCAGCACTAACAGCGGCTCTGCCTAGCTGTCGTCGTCGCTCCTGACCGCAACCGCAACCGCAACCGCAACCCCACCAGCTACCAGACAAACGAATCGCAGTGCCAACTTTCTGGCACCACAAAATGTCGACAGCCTCCTCGCACTCTCGGCCGAACAGGCGTATAAATAGCGTCCAGAATAGTGACCGAATGTCCATGCAACGAACGACGTCCCGAACACGACCAAAAGCGCCTAGTTACAACGATGCGTACACCTTCGCTCTCCGAGTTGCGTATCTGCACCACCTCCTCCAACCTCGAGCGAAAAGAAAGCAATATGTGCCAGCCCCGAAACCCGTCGTGCAGAGAAGGACGGCAATGATAGGAGACTTGATCCAGGATTTCTCAAGGATGCCTGGAAAGGATCCTAAGAGCACGAAGTTCCCGCATGGCTTTATGTCGGTGTTGGAGAAACGCTTGCAGGGTGTTCTTATGGGAACAGAGAGACTTCCGGAGTATAAGGACGCTGCGGTGAAGCGCTCGTTCGCTGAAGCATATACGGCTCTATCTGAGCCAGGTTTCCGGAAACGAATGGACAAGGAAAGACGCGTTGAGGATTTAGTGTTGATATTCTATTCCAACGCAACCAAGGCGCTGCAGAAGGGAAAGGCTCCGGATGACGATTCATGGAAGCTCATGGTTGATCGCCATGTCGCCCTCTTCGTCAGGCTCATCAGTAACTCCTTAAAAGACCATGGCAACGATAAGGACAAGCCTGAGCTTATGACTCGATTGGCGATGCTGGAGAAGAAGCTGTTGACAAACGATCAAGATCTATTTATTGATAAAGGCGACGGGCAGGGAGGAAGCACTATTGAAGTTGTGGCGCCGCTGAGTCTGGATGTCAAGGATATGGCCATGGTACAAACTGTCGTGAAGATCTTTGGCCTTCGACACTCCCAGGTACAATCGGATATCGATGCCCAGAAGAAAGTCTGGACAGAAGAAGCAGCACTCATGGACCTGAAGGCTTACCAGCATTGTCTTGACTCCAACACAAGAAGGACATTGAGAAGCGATGATTTCGATCTTGATGAAGGCTATCAATCCTGGAAAAAGAACGAGGTGCCAGAATTATCTCAGATGATGGCTGAGATATTGCAAGCAAAACCTGAGCTTGTAAAGTCGTCGACGGGATCGAATAAACCTCTTCCTCCGGTTCGCTCTCCTTCACCAAGCGCTGCTGAAGACCAGGCATACTCCGATCTAGCTAAATCTATCTCGAGTCCCGTGGATTCGAACTCTTTTTACTCGTTTGATCAGCCAGCTGACATGAGCTCCCTTTCTTTGGAAGATGAGAAGGCTACTCCGCTCTTCCTCGAGGAATCTACGTATACGTTCATTCCCCCAGATCCCCGCTCATATTACAGGACAATCTTAATGCACGCAATGACGTTCGATCAACTCCATGCTCCAGAGTCAGCGGATGGATCTGCTGCGACCACACCCCTCTCTCGAGCGTCATTAGAGCTTATGGCCGAACTGTGTCTTCGCTGGCGAATTCCTCAGTTCAGTAGACTAGTACTATTCCTGGATGTTGCTGCACAAAAGTTCTTGGACCAGGAAATTGGGCTGGATGAGCTTGATACTGCTTTCGAGTTTGTCAAAAATCCACCACCTGAACCCAAGCGTGCGCACACACATACACACGCTCAAGCCGTGGGCTTGTTATCGATTGATCAAAGCCATTGGACAATGTCAGATTTTGCGCTCTATCGCCAAGTCTTATCGAGCTTACATGACGCTCTGCTGCGTGACCTTTACGACCTATTGCAGCATTGCTACGATACAAAACCTCCCTCTCCGGGCCCAGTTCTAGTGGTTTTGGAGAGCCATATACTGAGCGACCCATCATTCTCACAGAGTCCCAACGAGGTCGAGTCATATAGGAATCAACTTACAGAAGGCCTTCGTTCGAAGGCCGCAGACGTATATCGGGGATATCTCGAGGCTGAAGTTCCTCATATCCAAGAAGAATGGCAATTTTATCATGTGGTCCAACTCGGCAAGGCTGTCACAAAACTCTGCGAGCGAATTCAGAAACGGTATCGAAAGAACCCTGATATAATGGGTGTCAATCCATTGACGATTCTTGTTGAGACAATGTTTCCCAGCTTTGAAAACGACGCTCGAGACCTCATCCAGCGAATCCTTCATGTTGCGAAGAGCAATGAAACTGAGGTTGATCTACAGGACGGCTTTGATCTGTATAGAGAGCTCGTCGATATCCGTCGAATTCATATGTCTGCTCTACCGGAGCGGCCGTTTGCGTTCCATATCGAAGAACTTTTGTCCGATTTTGTGTGGCGTTGGATCGCTATCACCGACGAAAAGATGTTAGGGCTCGTGGACGAGGCTATCAAGCAAGATCAGTTCCAAGTTCGATCAGATCACCCGGAGAATATTCCCACGGACGATGAACGACACAGTGTGTCTGTTACTGACATCTTCCGTCTCTTCAACCAGACCGCTGATCAAGTATATCAACTGGAATGGGATGATGATGTCCAGTACGCAAAGTTCATGACAGCGCTTTCGAAGACCTTTGGCATTGGACTCGCGCGATACTGTGAGGTCATTGAGCAGAGGTTCAGTAAAGAAATGGACAGATTATCTCCATCGCAAGAGGCAGCTCTTTCACAGACAAAGCAGGAGAAATGGATGCAACTTGCAAAAGACGCCTGGAACAATAAGGAAAAAGTCGAGCCTTTCCAATTCTATCCTGAGGTATTCTGTCTTTCTATCTTACCGAGTTCATGTGCATACTAATGAATCACAGTCATTTGTGAAATTGAACAATATCGAATATGCCGTACAACAACTTGACACTCTTGAGAAGACAATGAACGTCGATGCTTGCGCTGAGGTTCTGGCCAGAAATACGCCGCCTCAGGAAAAGCGGCGAAGAACCAATAAGTATGTTTTCACAATCAAAATAGTCGAGGCAGAAGAGCTCAAAGCATGCGATCCGAATGGTACCAGCGACCCATATGTGGTCCTTGGTGATGAGTATCAAAAGCGGTTGGCCAAGACTAGAGTAGTGATGAGAAATCTTAATCCGCGCTGGGATGAATCTGTTGATATCACAGTCCAAGGGGCTCTTAATATTATTGCTACCATCTGGGATTGGGATACTTTTGGCGACCATGATTACGTCGGAAGAACGTCATTGAAGCTAGATCCGGCACATTTCAGCGATTATATGCCACGAGAGTATTGGTTGAACCTCGACACTCAGGGCAGATTGCTGTTGCGAGTTAGTATGGAAGGTGAACGGGATGACATTCAGTTCTATTTTGGTAAAGCTTTCCGTCTGTTGAAGCGGACAGAAAGAGACATGACTCGAAAAATCACAGACAAAGTACGTTTAGCAAGTAGAGGGATATCTGACTTTGACTAATTCCTATTAGCTTTCGACATATATCAATGCATCGCTTTCTCAAGAGGCTCTGAAAGCGTTGCTCTCGCGAGGAGGTATTTCTGTTGCAGCAGTCACAAGTCTCTGGAAGAGTCGTCAATCCGTCGTCCCGGCCGTTACTCCCCTCGATATTGAGAATGCCTTGAAGCCTCTCTTTACATACTTCGACGAGAACTTCGCCATTATGAAGCAAACGCTGACGGATGCATCGATGGTGATGGTCATGACTCGATTATGGAAAGAAGTGCTCCTCGCAATCGAGGGCCTCCTGGTTCCACCTCTATCAGACAAGCCGTCAAACCAGAAGCCTCTCAGTCAGCAAGAACTAGATATCGTCTTCAGATGGCTCCAGCTCCTCTTTGACTTCTTCAACGCCCGTGACGAGGAGACCGGAGAAGCAATGGGTGTCCCCGCTGACGTGCTCAAGTCACCAAAGTACCACGAGCTTGCCTCGCTCAACTTTTTCTATTTCGACACAACAGACAACCTGATTCGCACCTCGGAGCGCATGGCCACCGCAACTGCACAACGTGCTCAAGCACAACGGAACCGCCTGTCGGCGCCAGCGAGCCTGGGCGCTTCATTCGGAGGTCTTATGGGCTCGACGTCGATGCGCAGGACGAAGAGTATCATGCTGAGCCGCAACCTCGGCACGATGCGCAAGGCGAAGGAGGAGAAGCGGAAGGAGGCTCAGGCTGATCCGAGCGATGATATGATATTGAGAATTCTGAGGATGCGCCCGGAAGCGGCGCCATACCTCAGGGATAGGAGTAGACAGAAAGAGCGCCTAGCTGCTGCTGCCGCGGCAGAGATGATCGTGAGGCAGAGCCTTGCGACTGGCGGGGGCCCGAGGTTTGGGGCGAATAACTTGCCCAGGAGATGATTCTTTTGCTTCTCTTTACGGCTTCATCTCTGGGGGAGGCATGGCGGTGGTGTTTGGGGTACGTTGATGATACCGGCGTTTTTGAACTTGAACATGATACCATAGTGTTAATATCCATCCGGCCTCTGGAGATAGGAAATCATTCTTGATTCACGGTTTTACGGGAGCTTCAAGCAGTAGGAGAGGTATACATATGAAATCAAGAGAGCTTTTCTACAACAGCACTGAATTAGTGAGGTCTCCCATTTCCATGCCATAGAACACCCGTAGTCCATCCATCTGGTAAATGACTGGACTATCACACGCTAAGCCTCTGAGGCTTGGACTCGTATTTATCCATTCTTGGGCGATGCCTGGATTATCAAACACACCGACCCAGCAGTGAGTATGTGCACTTGAGACCCGCCAATTACTGGGACATGGTGCTGAACTCGGGGATTTATGGAGAAGGTGGTGGTGGCCTGCGGGAAAGAGTGGAGGTAGCCTTAGGGCCCTGAAAATACGTTCTCAAAACGAGAGTAAAATGTCGTTGAAGCATCTCGGGTCATCGTGTACCGCCCCACGCGTATTATCACATTCCTAATTCCTCCGCGGACGCTCTCGTTTTCTCTGCCGAGTTGTTTTCCTTTCTTTCATGTGTTCCGAACCTTTTGACGAGATACAGAGTTCGACACAAGACTTTGGAGGCGGGAAGATGAAACTGGTGAGGGGTTACAGTTGACATCATGTACGCAAGGGAGGTGAAATAAAATAGGGGTTTAGGGCTTTGGGGGTCACATCGCGAGATGGGATCAGCGCGGATCGGCTTGCTGGACCTGCTATCTGAAACGTTTCAATCTTATTTCCTCTGGTGTTACGTGCGGTTCTTTTACGGCGTGGAAGAAATGCTTTAGGAGAACGACTGTGCTATAAAAATGTCTGGGGTGTGCAGCGCTGTGTATATATTTTCTTCTTTTGGCTGGTGGATCGATACGAGGAAGCGTATTCTTGGGTGAAAGGAATGTCCTTGCAGGATGGCCTAACAATGACGATCGAACATCTTGTGTCCATTCACAAATGCCCACGAAGGTCGGAGGAAAACACGAAGCTTCTTAAGAAAAGTCAAACGTGGGTCATCCATGGCGGTTAATAGCTGCATGTTATAATTTATATCTACAGTTAGAAGGCGAAGCCAGCTGATTAGATTTAAAGATTGCCGGGCTGTCGAGACGAGAGCCCCTTCCCCTGCGACTGCAGCAAAGGGTACATGGAAACGCCATCTATGTCATCGGGCAAGTTGGCGCGGACCCGTGTGATCAAGGGCTGGAATTGCAGATGGGACAAGCCGACAAGGGCACAACAATGGCGGCCATCCAGAGGATCTTGAGAGCAGCGCCCATTGGACGGCACACACTGAAAGAGCACAAATTGCACAATACCGCACGGCGCCTGTGAGCTGTGAGTGGTGCCGGCGAGGTGCCACGAGGGACATTTCTCCAAGGCTTGGCCCTTGTCAACGTGCGCCCAGCAGCCACTATTCCCGGACGGGGCGACTGGATGCTGTCGGCGTCCAATGGGGATGGACGTTTGATGCGCAGGCTTGTTGTCTTCTGTGCTCCCCATCCCCATGCCCTTGCTCAAAGGTTAGGAGGGGGATGGGGAGGGGGAGGGAGAGGGGGAGAGGGAATAAGGAGAGAAGGCGCTCTCTCTGGGAGAGAAATGAGGAGGGAGTGAAATGGCAGATTCGTGCCTCATCCTCATCTCGAGCTATTTTGCGCACTAATACTGTAGCACAGGCACTGGCGCTTCCCCTTTTTTTAGACGGGCCTAAGCGTGGTGAGCGTTCCTCCTACAGTAAACCTCCAAACAATTTCGGAAGCCGTCCTGCTGGGACCACCAGGGGCCTTTCTCCCTTTGTACCTCCGTAAGGCCACCCCAAGTAATCTAAGCCCAAAGACCGCAAGCTCCGCCCAGGGTGGTTCCCTCTCCGCGGCCTGAGGCTTGCGTGCATGTTGCCCATTATTTGGCCCATTAACATTTACCGTATTCCCTTTTCTGCACTCCACTGTTTTCCGGCGGCAGCACGAATCGCAATCGCATCCTGTCGCCTTTTTCGACTTCAACGGCTGCCGGAGCCATTCTCCTTTCTGCGAACCCCCTGCTCCCTGCTTGCTGCTTGCCCGCATCTCCAATCTTCAAGCCAGCCGAGAACATCCCGTCGACGAACGATACCCTACAATACCCTACGATACCCTCCTTCCAATACCCTCACCTCCCCTCGCCTCCCCTCGCCTCCCAAGACAGCTCGAAAGACAGGCGCGCAGCAGACACACGCCTCTTGCGGCTGCCGGCGTCCTCTCCTTTTCTTTGGGGCGGAACACCTATTGATAGCTTATCTAGCGGCCCCCTCCTCTTTGTTCGGCAGGCTGCGTGTTTCTGCAGGCCCTTTCTACCTAAGCCCTTCGCTTCCGCGTTGACAGGCCAGGAAAGCTTCATACCTCTCGCGCATTGGGCCCATTGACTCGAGTCTCCCCTTGCTGTCATCTATACGAACCCGTGAGTCTTGGCCCTCTCTCCATTCCACCCTGCCCGGTCTGCGAAAAAATACAAGGGACATTCTACTGCCTACGCTGAATTTTCGGCATCGCAGCCGGGAAAATAATTGCGCGCTCGACAGCCTTTCTAATACTGGCTTTAGCATCACCATAAAGATTACCTTCGGCCCCTTCCCTCGGTCCTTCATGCCGTCCTAACACACGCCCGACTGGAACATACCGATTTTCAGCCTGGCAAAACGAACGTACGCCATGGCCAACCTCGAGGAGGACACCCTCTCGGCGGCGAGCTCGATCTTGAAGTGTCTTGCGACTAACTCGAGTATTGATCGCGTCAGTGGCCCAATCAGTCTGCCAGGTCCCAATTCCGCTGGCAAACTTCAACTCGAGCATGAACTCTCAAATCTGTTGACTAGAGTCTCGCGGCTAGAGCAGAAGGCCACTATTCTGAGCCATCAGACTCTGCCGATTACCCCTAGCGAAACAGGCGCTCCCTCTGGATTCGCGGAGGTTGTTACCGGTGGACAAAAGAAGGCTACGCCGACAAGACAACAGCTGGTCAATTCATTCGCAAACTCTAGAGGATCATCCAATGAGGAGCGGCCGCAAAAAGTTCCTAGAGTCACAGATACTCCTCGCCCAGAGGTATTGGAGGAACATGTGCTGGACCAAGCGGCACAGATTCAACAAGCGAAAGAGGCGAATGAGGGTCTGGAGCAGAAGTTGCTTGACTTCATCCTGGAGCAAGAGAAGAAGAACCAGCAGGAGCTTGAGCGTGTCCTGACTCTTGAGAGAGAGTTAAGGAAACACCAGCAAGCAAATGAAGCCTTTCAGAAGGCGCTGAGGGAGATTGGAGAGATCGTCACTGCTGTTGCGAAAGGTGATTTGAGCAAGAAGGTCCTAATTCATGCGATAGAGTTGGACCCTGAGATTACCGTCTTCAAGAGAGTATGTACTATTGCTACATGATTAGGGCTCCCAACTTTGGCTGACTGGTTGTTTTATAGGTTATCAATACTATGATGGACCAGCTTCAAGTTTTCTCTGTTGAGGTCTCTCGGGTGGCTAGAGAGGTCGGGACGGAGGGTATCCTTGGCGGTCAGGCGCAAATTTCTGGAGTTGATGGTATATGGAAAGAACTTACAATAAATGGTACGTCTTTAGACTTTAATGCTCGCTGATGTTTTTGAGTTGTCCTAGAGCCGCTAGACAATTTGTAAGAGTATCCATTGCTAATGCTATGCAGTTAATGTTATGGCTCAAAATCTCACCGACCAAGTACGAGAAATTGCCTCAGTCACAACCGCAGTTGCACATGGAGATTTGACGCAGAAGATCGAGAGACCAGCTCAGGGCGAGATTCTTCAGTTACAACAGACAATTAATACCATGGTGGACCAATTAAGGACTTTTGCTTCCGAAGTTACCCGCGTAGCGAAAGACGTCGGCACAGAAGGTATTCTGGGTGGTCAGGCCGAGATCGAAGGGGTCAAGGGAATGTGGAACACATTAACCGTGAATGTCAATGCTATGGCCAACAATCTCACAACTCAAGTCAGAGATATTGCAATGGTTACGACAGCGGTAGCAAAAGGAGATCTGACGCAGAAGGTCCAAGCAGAATGCAAAGGCGAGATCGCGCAGCTCAAAGATACGATAAATTCCATGGTGGACCAGCTTCAACAATTTGCCCGAGAAGTAACGAAGATTGCCAGAGAGGTCGGAACTGAAGGGAGACTCGGTGGGCAAGCTACGGTGCACGATGTGGAAGGTACTTGGAAAGAATTGACCGAGAACGTCAATGGTATGGCCATGAACCTTACGACACAAGTGCGAGAAATTGCAAGAGTTACCACTGCCGTGGCTGAGGGCGATCTTACGAAGAAGATTGGAGTTGAGGTCCAGGGAGAAATCGCTTCGTTGAAGGACACTATCAACACTATGGTTGACAGACTCGGTACATTCGCTTTTGAGGTCAGTAAAGTCGCCAGGGAAGTCGGAACGGATGGAACCTTGGGCGGCCAAGCTCGAGTCGAGAACGTGGAAGGGAAATGGAAGGACTTGACTGAGAACGTCAACACCATGGCGAGCAATTTGACGTCCCAAGTGCGAGGAATATCGACTGTCACGCTGGCCATTGCGAATGGTGATATGAGCCAGAAAATTGAGGTTGAGGCCGCTGGAGAAATACTCGTTCTGAAGGATACGATCAACAACATGGTTGACCGCCTCGGTCTGTTCTCGAACGAAGTACAGAGGGTTGCTAAAGATGTGGGCGTCGATGGCAAGATGGGTGGTCAGGCTGATGTTGCTGGTATTCAAGGAAGATGGAAGGAAATCACTACTGGTAGCTCTTTCCCCGTGTATATGAAACAGCGGATAGACTAACCCTTTGCAGATGTCAACACTATGGCCATGAATCTGACTGCCCAAGTGCGTGCCTTTGGCGATATTACAAACGCAGCAACTGATGGAGACTTCACGAAATTAATCACTGTCGAGGCCTCTGGCGAAATGGACGAGCTGAAACGAAAGATTAATCAGATGGTTTTTAATTTGAGGGATTCGATTCAACGGAATACTGCTGCAAGAGAAGCAGCAGAATTCGCAAATAGGACGAAGTCCGAATTCTTGGCAAACATGTCTCACGAAATCCGTACTCCAGTCAGTTCCTCTACCCTTCCTTCCCTTTACCTTATTCTACTTCTGCACTCACCCTATCCATTCTAAAGCTAACGTGCTTCAAATCCTTAGATGTAAGCTCTACTATACCACAATTCAACGCTTTCCAGGCTTTCACGGCCTTCTGAGATCCCCCCCAGCTGTTTCTGAAAGCTTCACTAACAAGCCTTCCTAGGAATGGTATTATTGGCATGACCCAACTTACCCTTGATACCGACCTTACTCAATACCAACGAGAAATGCTAAACATTGTCCACAATCTTGCTAACAGTTTGCTGACAATTATCGACGACATTCTCGATTTGTCAAAAATTGAGGCTAATAGGATGGTCATGGAAGAAATTCCATACACGCTACGTGGGACTGTCTTTAATGCTTTGAAGACGCTGGCCGTTAAGGCAAACGAGAAGTTCCTGGATCTCACTTACCGCGTCGATAGCTCGGTACCTGATCATGTCGTTGGTGACTCATTCCGTCTGCGTCAAGTCATTCTTAACTTGGTTGGTAATGCGATCAAGTTCACCGAACACGGAGAAGTTTCTTTGACGATTCGAAAGGCTCCTCAGGACCATTGCGCTGCCAATGAATATGCCATCGAGTTCTGCGTCTCGGACACCGGAATCGGAATCCAGGCCGACAAGCTTGGCCTTATCTTCGACACCTTCCAACAAGCCGATGGCTCGATGACTAGAAAGTTTGGAGGAACGGGTCTTGGTCTGTCAATTTCGAAGAGGTTGGTCAATTTGATGAGAGGTGATGTTTGGGTCAAGAGCGAGTATGGCAAGGGCAGTTCATTCTTCTTCACTTGCACTGTCCGATTAGCAACTTCCGACATTGGATTCATTCGGAAACAACTCACCCCTTACCAAGGCCACAATGTTCTTTTTATCGACCAAGGACAAACTGGTCACGGAATGGAGATCGTTTCAATGCTCTCACAAATTGGCCTGGTGCCTATTGTGGTTGACTCTGAGCTTCACGTCAACCTGTCTGGCTCTTCCAAGGTCGCATCTACCTACGATGTGGTCATAGTCGATTCAACTGAGACGGCGAGACGATTACGTGCTATCGGCGAGTACAAATATATTCCAATCGTTCTCTTAGCACCAGTCGTTCATGTTAGCCTCAAATCGGCTTTGGAACTCGGAATCACCTCTTACATGACTACACCTTGTCTGACGATCGACCTTGGAAATGGAATGATACCAGCATTGGAAAATAGAGCTGCGCCATCCTTAGCGGACAACACAAAATCGTTCGACATCCTCTTGGCAGAAGATAACGTTGTCAATCAACGGTTAGCTGTGAAGATCTTGGAGAAGTACCACCATGTGGTAACGGTCGTTGGCAACGGACAAGAGGCACTTGACGCGATCAAGGAGAAGCGGTACGATGTCATCCTTATGGATGTTCAAATGCCAATAATGGTAAGTATTGATAGACTCAATTTCGAATGAGAGATCTAATGTAGTTTAGGGAGGATTTGAAGCCACGGCGAAGATTCGAGAGTATGAGCGAAGTCTGGGAACCACACGAACCCCGATCATCGCTTTGACAGCTCATGCAATGCTTGGCGACAGAGAGAAATGCATAGAAGCCCAAATGGACGAATACCTCTCCAAGCCCCTCAAGCAAAACCACCTCATCCAAACGATCCTCAAATGCGCAACTCTCGGCAGCGCGCTCCTCGAAAAGAGCCGCGATGTGCGCTCCCCAGGTGACCCATCCTCCTCCCCGCTCGCTACCAACGGTGCACTCCCTAGCCCGTCCAACTCGCTCCTCCGCCCGCCCCTTGAGCCGCGCCCTTTCTCAACCACAGGCCCCATTTCTCATGGGTCGCTGGAAAGCCCGAGCATCGTCTCGGCGGACCAGGAGGACCCACTAGCAAGAGTAAGTCGACGGCTTCATAACACCAAGATCAAGTCGCACAGCTCTCCACCGTCGCGCTCTTCTCCCAGAAGCGGCAGTGGGAACATCAAATGAAGCTATGCATGCGCGTAGTTGAATAAGAGATGTACTAAAGCGCTGATTATAGCTCCTTATGCGTGCGCATAGCTCGTGACGATAGAAGCGAAGCGGCGAGCGGCGGCAAAGATGAGATGACTGCTCCCTCGACCGAAGAAGATCGAACGCACAAGATACCAACAAGCTCCCTATACCTCATCCGAATTTTCTTCTTTTTTCTTTGTAACACAAGTGCTTCTCTACGACTTGGTCCCTGATTGATGGGAATGGATATGGCATGGCGTTCGGAATGGCTGGTCATTGAACCGCAACCTGCATCTGTGCCGTTTTTGTGTTCTTGGGTTCGGGGCATTTTGCTTGGGTGTTCGTATTTTTTCATCTCTTTGGGCAGATCCGCGATATACGAGAAGGGATCCTATGTTTTTTTGCGATTCGTGTTTTTCCGTTTCCTGGATCATAGTTTGCGCATATTGGGGGGAAGGAGCGAGCGGTGCAGGTGAGGGAGGAGGGGAGAGGAGAAGAGAGAGGGAAGGGCCAGAGGAAAGAAGGATGGGAGGAAGAGGCGATGTGGTAGATGATGTATCAATGTAATGGTTCATGACTGCTCATTGCCTTTGACGCTTTCGTGATTCATGATGATCATGACCCCCAGGGTTCTTCCCACTACTGCGTTTGGGGATGTACCGACACGGTTTCAATTTGTTCTCTGAGCGGTCCTATCTTAGAAGAGGGTTGGCTTAATGGGATGGAATTGGTCAACTCCCTCCAAAAGTGCATTTTGGCTCTCTCAGAGAAGGAAGATATTTTCAATCCCAGAGTGAGAGCCTTACGTCGTAGTAGAGATGACTGGAAAGGGGGCTTAAGCGAGCGTGAGCGCATAAAGAAGGGCATGTATGTTCTATCGAAAAGGGACTGGTGAAGAAGGGAGCACAGATCAAAGAAAATAGAACATGGAGCCCTTCTTCTATTAAAAGCACCCCCAATAATTCGAGGCAGAAGATCCATCACATGATCGACGGGCAAATCGTAGATCTAGAAGATCCAGTTCCCCATTTCCCACGGGTGGCTTTCGCAGATCACCAGGGTCGCCATTGGCTTGTGTAACCTCTGGTTGGTTTTCTAAATTGGTGACTGGTCGCTTCCAGTCAAGATCAGATGATAATGCGATGGGGGAGATAACGCAAGGACGGCTGGGCGCAGCATGAGATAGGGGGTCTCTTTTGGGGATACAGCAGAGAGTCGGAGATTGCCGATTTCTGGGGCCGATGGAGGAAGGAGGGATACAAGGGCTTGTGGTGCTTGATGAGCTGTCAGATGCGGGTCTGATGTTGGTCACCAATGAGGGAAGCTTGTGAGGTCGAGGTTCAGTTGAGCCTCTGCTTCTGTACATTTTGTAAGCTCTGTGATGCGACGTGATCGGTAGGAAGTTGAGATGCGATTTGCGAATGCAGGTGGCCGAGTATGATGGGCTCGGCACGGCCAATGAGAGCGCTTCCTTATGACTTGCAGTTGAGTAAGGCCGGCGTGCTGGTAATGGCATCGGAACACGCTCGGCCGAAGTGAAGAGACGTGTATTGTTGCCCTCCGTCAATCCTCAAGGCAGATGCAGCATGTCAATCCACGGTACGGTGATTGCCCGCGAAAATGACAAAGAAGGTGACCGGTGGTGCCAGCGTGGAAAGAGGGTTGTCTATGCTGGCATGGATGAAGGCTTTTACAGGCTTTTTTGCATCCTCGAATCAGGGTTGGCGTGCAAGGAACTGTCGAGTACTAATGTGGCTTCGAAGGTGACGATCGTTCAAATGTACTTCTCGACCTCAGAGTTGCAAGACTGCATGAAACCCGTGAAGAGCTGCCTAGATTTGGACAGAGAGAGGAGCTTCGAGTGAACTTCCCTTTGTTGGGCGAGATTCTACGCAGTCCGAACTCTCGTAACGAGTGTTGTATTGGCACGATCAGTACCTGAGAGATATCTGCGGGCGAAAGACATTCTTGGAGGGTGATCAAGGCGGCGAGAAAAGGGCGGAATTTGAACAATAGGAGAAGAAAGATTTCAGATTTTGGTAAAAGGGGAGGTACCGCCTACGAAGTACTGCGATCCCCTCCGAAAACTTCTACTCATCCCTTCTGCTTAAAAGATTCTTCTACTAAGGAGGAACTTTACTACCCATGCTCCAATTTCTACAATTCCATGCCAACACTCACCTCTCGTCCCACCAAAAGAGTAGTGCCAAAGATGGGGCCCGTAGCAAAGAGGCGACACACGGCAAACTACATACTTCGTACCGTCGGGGTGCAGACATTGCAGGTGCACGCTTGGAGCCTTTTGGAGGCCTGTGACGCATCTCGGAGAGAAAATCCCAAGCTGCCACAAGAGCAAGGATCAGGAAAGGGTTTGGCTCCGTTTCTCTTGCCTGCCTGCCTCTCGTTGCCTGCCTCTCGTTGCCTGCCTCTCGTTTCTCGTTCCTGGAGACTCCACCCCTGGCTTCAGCCCCTCGCTCTGCGATGCCCCAAATTGCTGCCCCTCCATAAGCCATCCTTCTGCCCGCTTGCTGCTGAAAAAGCACGTGCACCTGCCGCATTGAAGTTGTTGATGTTGGCCGCGCCATTTGCCTATGATTCTGCGGCCCGGTACGCAGCTAAGCAAGCTCCGAGCAGCCGTGGCAAGACCCATCGCGCTCGTGCTCGTGTTCGTGCTCGTCCATCTCCATCTTCATCCCTAGACCATGACAGCAGCGCCCACAGCCCCAAGCGACCGGATTGCCGTGGGCTGACCAAAGCAGCGCCCAGGGCCGCTCCCGCCTGATCTCAACAGCACGGCCGAAGTCCCGCTCAAAACAGCGAGCTCTGGCTCCCACACACTTGCCACCTCCCAAAGATCTATAATTTCCCGTGGCTACTGAGATTCAGCCCCTCGCTATCATACATGCGTTTCTGGTTTCCGGGACCAGAGAACTGGGACACCAACACACGCTGGACCTGGACTTCTCAGCTGAAGAACACAGAAAACAGACGCACGCGTAGTAGATGCGGGCCAATAGGCGCCGCCAGGCCGCCGAGTCAATCATATTCCGCGCGCTCATATTCCTCCCCCCGTCCACGCTTACAGGGGCCCGCACGCTGCAGCGCAGCCTTGACCCAATGAGCCTGCCTCCAGCCATGCCCAGTGCCAGAGTCTTACAGAAGGAATCATGCCAGTAATTACGCTACACCTGCCTTTACTTTTGCTGTTGCTGTTGCTGTTGCTGTGGCTGTTGCTGCTGCTGCTGCTGCTCGTCACCCAGCAATGCACTGCGCACCCAACCCGAGTTTGCAGCCATTCCACTTGCATCGTGCAGCTCCCGTCGCTGTACGACGCGCTCAGCGGGTCCCACAGCTCCAGTCCACCAGGCCTGCTCCTGCTCCTGCCCTGCCCTGCCCTGCCCGGCCCTGCCCTGCCCAGAACCAGAACCAGAACCAGAACCAGCACCTTCCCACTAAAAAGGAGCCACCATCCTAACCTCAAAGCTTGCAGCACTCATTCCTGACCTAGACCAAAACTTCCTCTCGCTCTCGCTCTACGCACTACTCTCGTCCCCTCGTTTTTTGGGGTTCTGCCTTCGCCGTTTTCGCCCACCAGTAACCGTCCGCACTTGCGACTTCGCCTTACTCGTTACTTACTGGCCTTGCAATCGCGCTTTCCACTAGCATTTTCGCCCTACCTGGCACCTCCCAACTAAACGTAACGACCTCCCCTCCCTCCGTCCAGTCTTTCCATCTTCCCTATCCCACCGTCATCACTCGAAACATCATCAAGCGGTTCGTTGCGCCAATTGTTTCCTGTCGATATCTCGGCCCTTCGTGTCCTTTCGTAACGCCGGTGTTTTCGAATTTACTGCTTTTCCCCTGGAATCGAGGTTTTTCTAGCACTTGTTAACCTGGTCGACCTGTAAGTAGATCCTTTTCAAGATCTTGCGCCTAACTGGACCACACGCGATGGAGGCTCAACCACCGCGCAACCCCTCAACAGCTATGCCCGCCTCTTGCACGCCTGTTGATGCGGTCTGCTGGTCCAGGCAGTCGCCGGACTCGTCGTCGCATCTGGCTGGAAGCTGTCATGTTCCGGACAAATGTATTGTCCCAGCTGGCGCATCCGATTTGATCCGGGTGACGACCCAGGACATGGCAGCTTGATGCGCGTTTGCTGGCAAACTCGGCGCAAAGCATCTATGCAGAGCCTAGAGCCCCTTCATATGTGTGAAAGCTACATGTGCAGCGACTCCATCTCGTCCGAAAACAATTGACTGACATTTGCGGTGCTGGCAGATCTGGTATCATCCCTCGCGATCCCTTCAGCGAAACTCACCATCTTTAACGCCATTACGCTATCGATTTCTGCAGGCGCAAGCGTTATTATAACATAATATTTGGGTCAGGTTTGCTGCTCAAGGGTGTTGCTTTTCAACCGCTTTTTGGCCAGACATAACGACTTGTACCGAGGCTGGTCTGGATATCTTCTTCGAGCTGCTTTTGGAATCTCTGAGGTAAGCTTCACCTCTCTCCCCCGTCCCTTGTGTTGGGTTGGCAGGCCTCCTCGAGCGCGACTCGAAAAGACTTGGTGTCCGGCCTGGTGGACTCCTTTGCGATATATTCGATGCTCGATATTCGGACTCGGAAAACGTCATCGATATCTGGAGACCTGAGACCTCGGCTTTCTGGAATTTGATATTTCGGACCAGACTCGCACTGCGGGTATCCAACACTGAACGTTGAACACAGCGCTCTCGTGAGTGCGTATGCGTTTCCAGAAACGTCTTGCCGGCCATGGCTTGGTCGCGTTGCTGAGCGACTCAGGAGAAGAGACGCCAGGAAACGGAATCACCAGAAGCCCTGTCGACATGATGAATGAAAGACTGCTGTTGCTGTTGTTTTAGGCGGTATCTTGTGCCACGTATCTGCAAGTGCGATTTGAACTGCGCCGACTACCGCAACAATCTCGGGTGGCCCTGCGCGGCAGACACGATCTGCTCCCCTCGCACTTTCACCAAACCGCGATGTTTGGATGCTGTTCTCCTGCCAACGTCAACTGTTCTATGACCTCTGAAATAGGCCTGCTGAGCCAAGTAGCCAGCATTGGAGCTCTTGCACATGATTTCTTGTCCTTGCTTGATTTTTGAGTTCTGAGGTTGGCTTGATGTAGAGATCTCTCGGAGGGCAGATGAGAGTGAGGCGGAGCTCGCTGGTTGGCTGGAGCGCGAGGCTCAGAGTCCATACTCCTGGTTTTGCTGAGGATGTCTTGGAGTACAATAAGGGTGTTGCGTAGGAGTGACTGATTGTGTCTTGCGGCGTGTCTAGTCTTTTCACAGAGCTCCTGCACCTGGCGTGCTTGGGATATTGAATTGCGGACTATTTCCTTCCTGTTTGACCTCCACCTTCGTCTTCGTCTTCATCTTCATCTTCATCTGGGCAAGGTCCTCTTGCGACACATCAACATCCACAGTTTAGGATCCCTCCAAAGGCCCGCTTTTTCACAGACGGCTTCCTACATTTCTATGTCTACCTGGTCGGTTTCCGTTCCGGCTCTGGACCATTCCGCTTCGACCTATCTGTATTCGACAGCCACAATGGAAATTCACCGCATAATAAGCTGGACACCTTACTGACCCAGCTAGGACTTTGGAGCGTCTCATTCCCATCCAAGTCGGATACCTCCCGCCAGGCACCTTCCGCCATTTGACATCCTGATCAATCGCTCTTTCCAGGCTTGGACGACTCGACTATCGCCCGGGGGAGCTGCCAACACTTACCATTCAATCAAGCGCGAAGACCGTGACTCGAACGTTTGACTAACGAAATGAGCAGTTCCCGCACATAAGTTCGACTTCGCTTTCGATCTTCATTCACCAACTTCCGGCCTTCATAAGCTTTACTTACTTCCTCTGTCGGCTCTAGCAAAATCCCCCCCGCTAAGCGCCGAACATAGACTATTGTACTCACTCACACTTTATTGAAATTCCTTTCTGCGAATAATATCATAAAATGGCATTCCAATACGATCCTAGCCAGCAGGGCCAGTTTCCCCAAGAGAACAACGGCCAGGCTATGCAGCAGCAAGGGCCACCACCTCCTCAGGGTCTCCCTCAGCAGCCACAGCCAGGTCTCCAACAGCAACAGCCTGGCCAAGATGGCAGTTCCCCGGCCCCTTTTGCGCAACAGGGTGGCGTTGATGGCTCCTCTGGAAGCGCATCTGGAGATGCTAAAACGACTCTTTGGTACGTTACTTATCATTTCCACTCCATTTATCAAAGTCATCTCTTGGCCCAACATGTGTCCTCTTGCGAGCTCGAAAAATCTCTCGGCATTTTCAAAACACGCCGCGAAATTGTTATTGTGTCTTGCTTGATGCTTCTTTGTCTGCGTCGTACAGTCCACCAGCACAATCGCCCATGTACTGATTGCATGTGTATAGGATGGGCGAGCTCGAGCCATGGATTGATGAAAACTTTATTCGCTCTGTTTGGTTTGGTATGGGCGAATCTGTCAACGTCAAGATGATCCGTGATAAGTTCTCAGGGTAAGCAGTTCGACATCGCAAAACACTCCTGGAACTCGGACTGACGATTTCCAGTAATGCTGGCTACTGCTTCATCGATTTCGCTTCTCCAGCTGCCGCAGCGAAGGCACTTTCTCTCAACGGTTCAATGATTCCTAACACCTCTCGCCCTTTCAAGCTCAACTGGGCTTCTGGTGGTGGACTCGCCGATAGACGGTATGAAATCCTCTATATGTGCCATTATACGACTAAATGTGCCTAGTGATGACCGAGGCCCTGAGTACTCCATTTTCGTCGGCGATCTCGGCCCAGAAGTCAACGAATACGTTTTGGTATCTCTCTTCCAGGCACGATTTCCATCTTGCAAGTCTGCCAAGATTATGACCGACCCGATCTCTGGTATGTCGCGCGGTTACGGATTCGTTCGATTCGCGGATGAGCAAGATCAGCAACGTGCTCTTACAGAGATGCAAGGCGTATATTGTGGCAACCGACCCATGAGAATCTCAACTGCGACTCCTAAAAACAAGTCTGGTGGCGCGGGCCCCGCTGGGATGCCTATCCAAGGTGGCATGGGAGGAGGCGCTATGGGCGCCCCTGGGATGTATTCTATGGGTGCTCCCCCTCCTCTAGGATATTACGGCGCACCTCAGCCCATGAACCAGTTCACCGATCCCAACAATACCACAGTCTTCGTTGGAGGACTTTCAGGATACGTTACAGAGGATGAGCTCCGCTCATTCTTCCAAGGTTTTGGCGAGATCACCTACGTGAAGATTCCTCCAGGAAAGGGCTGTGGATTCGTCCAGTTCGTCCAACGCCACGCCGCAGAAATGGCGATCAACCAAATGCAGGGCTATCCAATTGGAAATTCCCGTGTTCGCCTTTCCTGGGGACGTTCACAAAACAACTCTGGCCCAGCGGGCACTCCGTATCGGCCTGCTCCACCGCCACCTCAGTACCAGTCCATGGGCATGCCTCCACAGCACGCGTACGGGAACTTCCAACCTTTGCAGGTAAGCACTCTTTGATTTCCCCTTTGAGATTGTCTTAACGCTAATCTCTACTATAGTAAAGCATATTCATACGTGTCTCGCGTCTGGAGTTTGTTCTAGCGATCTTGGCGTTTGCTGCACTTGAATTTGCTCCTTTTATGGCTTTACTTCTTCACGTCCAACGCCTGGATAGCTATTTCTCCTCTTAGCGTTACCGCAAAAGTACGGTTGGGTGGGGATTTTGCATTTTCCACGACCCCCATGTACAAAAGTGCATTAGATGTCTCATTTTTACGCGTCCACGAGGATCTACAACACGCCAATTTATTTCCTTTTACATCGCATTACCTGTATGCTTGGAGCGGCCTGCGACATTGCTCTACAAGTTCTCCTTTGCTGGTCCAGTGCTTCGATCTGTTCAGCTCAGGGGGTTGTTTTGCGGGCTTTGGAACACTTCGCTTTGAGCACTCCGCTACCTTTCCTTCTACGCTTCACCAACGTTGTTTTTCCCATCCCTTTGCTGAACGGCTTCACAACATCAAAAGTTTAGACTTCCTCTTTGCAGCAAACGTTACGTTACATCACGGTCGAAACGGATTTGGACTAATGGCAAGAACTTTGCGGCCTGTGTGAAGTAGCTGCTTATCATGTATCTCTCCACTTTTTCACAAGAAATGCGCGCTGCCTTTGCAAAGGAAGACTTGCTCGATTGTGCGGGCTAGCTAGTCATCAATGGATTTTTCTTCTTCGCTGATCATTAAATTGTTTGCACTTGCCTGCTCCTGCTGTTGATTGATTCATTGTGCTGTGCTGCTGTCTGTATCTTGCTTTGACTGCCGAAGCGTGGAAAGCGTGGAGCTGGAGGCGAATGGGCTTGGGGATGACTATATCTATATCTATGAGGATGGATGATTTAACGTTGGCAACCAATTTTATATCCAAGATGAGATGGGCTTGATGTGGCTATTAAAAGTTTTGTATATAGTTCTTGTAAGGCTCTACTTGCCTGCATCCGGGTCGTGGCCTTTGACGCTCTTTAGAAGTCATAATTTCATTACACTTAAATATACAACATCTGACATAATTATTCATTTTGGGTGATTTACAGAATTGGAAGAAATTCAGAAGATCTTGGAGGCTACGATTGGAGAATGAATGAGCCAAGCGACGGCCTTGTTTGCTAGGTAAAGTATTCCGAACAAGGAACCCAACAAAATCGTCGCCCTCGAAGCTTTAGAAGATGGCCTTCGGCTGAATTTTTTCGACAGCTACCACAGCGCTGAAATATCTTACTTTCTCAAAAGCATTAAATGGATGGAATCAGCCTTCATACTTACAGATATCATAGATTAAATTTGCAGAGTATAAGATTAAGAGCCGAGCATCCTCGTCATTATATTACAACTATTTCCTAACCTTCCTAGCATGCTTCACTAGATTCTCAATTACACCTTCAAATGCCTCCCGATCGCCCAGCGCCGCATCAGTTCTCTTCGTCCAGTATTTAAGCACCTCCTTCGCTGTCACTTCCATAGCCTCTAACTTCTTCACGTGCTCTTTTAGCTCCTCTATCGTAAAGCCACTCAATGCTTCATCTGTAATGGTGCATGTTTGCCGTGCGGAAACGAGATCGAGAGTAGGTGCTGGCGGCGGTCCTTTCCGCCGTTTGGAATCAGAGCGTTTCGATTGGCCTTGTGAGTCTACAGACGTGCTGGAAGAGTTCTCTTGTTTTAAGCGAGAGATGGAGCGGGAATCGGAGGAAGTGCGGGGTTGGAGGTTGATGGATGGGAGGATGAGTTTCTTTTGTTTTGAGGCAGGGAGGATTTCGTCGAGGTCTACGGGGACGCCGAGCGAGACGAGGAAAAGCCGGCGGATGCGCGAGCGGATCCAGTTTGGTGGCTGTAGAGGGGGCGGGGCGACGAGTTGGGACCAGAGGGAGGCGGAGCGGGGAGTGAGAAAGATGGGGTTGCTGGGTTCGAGGGGTGGGAGGATGGAGGTGTCTATTGTGTCTTCGGGGAAGAGGGCATTGAGGTAGGGTTTGGTGGCTTCTTGAACTTCAGAGGGGGTGGTGAGGGTGGTAAAATCGAGGACAGGCTATGAGCATGTCAGTTGGCATGATTGCCAGGAAGTGTAATTGAATGCTACTTACAAAGGACGGCGCAGACGGTAAAGACTGTTGCGGAGGGGGAGCAGGCGACTCTTGGAAACCTTCGTCAAAGTCTCCAAACTCAGCATCCTCCTCTCCCTCCTCGAAATCATCAAAATCGTCGCCAAATCCACCATCTGATCCATCCTCCTCTTCGTCGTATTTGTTCACTGTCGCCGGTGCTTTCTTTCCTGAGAAAGATGATCTCTGCCGCCTGTGGCCTATTGGGGACCTAGCACTCGCGAACGTTGGCGACTCTGATCTGGTCAATCGCTCTGAAATGAACAACATAGGGACGTCCTTACCTGCAGCATCTCCCACTTCTTCTACGATATCTGGGTTGGCATCTTCTTTCCTGAGCTCAAAGGCTTTGGTCCCTGGCACTTCTCCGTGGCTAGGAGAGCCATCCACCTTCTCGACCTTTGTAGCGGGGATTGGAAGATCCCTTGGTGTGCTATTTGCTCTTGAACGATTGCTTGGTGACGGGCTTCGCGATCCTGCTTTCACTACTGCATCTGGGATAGCATCTGCTCTGCGTAGATCGTGCGCTACTGTCCCTGGGACATCTCCATGGCTGGGCATTTCTGGATCTAGCTTTTCGACGACGGTAGTTGGAATAGGTTGTCCTCCAGGTGTAGATGAATGGGAGCTTGTAGCTGATCTGGGGCGTGATCCCTCCGGCACAACTTCTATCTCGTCAGGCGCCGCGTCTTTCTCTCGCATGTGGTACGCATCAGTGCCAGGAACTTCGCCATGACTGGGCTCGTCGTCCACTTTTTCGACTCTTGTCAATGGTACTGGTCCTACTGGAGATGCAGCACCAGATGTACGTGAGGGACCCGACTGCGCATCTGAGAAATGGTCGTCTGAGTCGGAGGAGGATTCTGTAGATATCTGGTCAGTATGGAGAATCCAAACAAATGAACAGACAGGAAATCTTTACCAAGGTCGTGTGCGCCAGGATCCTCGATGCTCTTCCTGGGGGGCGGCTCTAGATTTCCATGCTCGTCTCCTGCCATCGCTGAGGAGTGGACAGAGGAAGAAGACGGATGAAGGAGGGACACGAAGGCGCAGAGGGCGGGAGGGAGGAGGAGAAGGAAAGAAGGACAGGCTTCTTTATGGAAGAGTCTGGGCGAGATGAGATGCAGCCAGGATGTTGTTCTTGTTCTTGTTCTTGTTCGCTTTGCTGAGGTCGGGTGGGTGGTCCAGACTCCAGACCCGGCACTTGACCCAAGCTTCTGCCCCTTAAGGCTGCGAGAGCCAAGGCCCAGGCTGCCAAATGCCGAATGCTCGCTAGCCCAAAATTTCCATGCTGGACAGTCGCGTCTACAAACAACCCCCCTCCCAGGACATTTCTACGCGCTGCCAGATGCGCCCCAACCACTTCCTCCATTCTCTAGCTCGACATCGTAGGAGCCGATAATCCTTTCAATTCCTCCATTTCTTTGGTGGCACTGTGAGTTTGACACTGCGCATTTGCTCGATGAGCTCTGACAGAGCTCTGACAATACTCAACAGGAGCACCAGCCTTTGAACGAATCTTTCTCCAAAGCCGCAGACATGGCGGGCTTCACTTTTGGCAGTACTCCCAGTAGTAGCGGCGCTGCAAGCTCGGGACAGCCTGCAACATCTGGGCTTTTTGGCAACACTCCCGGCGGAGCTTCGCCCTTCGGCGCAATACCAAATACATCCAAGCCAGGAGGAACAAGCGCTGCGGGAGGTGGACTCTTTGGCAATCTGGGGGGAGCAACTGCTGGGTCAACGGCAGGCTCTGGAACCCCATCTCCTAACCTCTTTGGTAGCTTCAAACCAGGGAATACTACGAGTGGAGCAGCTGCTGGGGGTTTTCCATCGACCGCGGGTGGCACGAATATCTTCGGAGGCGGAGGCATGTTTGGCGCCAAAAATGACGGAGCGTCAGCGTCCAACAGCAATGAGAGTAAGACACCGAGTACTCAGGGAGGTTTATTTGCCTCAGCAACTGGAGCCAGCACGTCTCAACCCGGCTCAACGCCATCCAAGCCAACATTCAACTTTGGTGGCTCTACTACACCCGCTGGCCCTCCTCCTACAAGCAGCGGCCAAAGCACAGGATCAAATATATTTGGGAAAACTTCTAGTACGCCGGCAGGCGGACTGTTTGGCTCAAAAGCCACACCGAACCCTGCTCCTGGAATTTCAGCTCCCGCAAGTTCAGGTATTTCATTTGGAAGCGTAAAACCATCACCTCTAGGAGCACAACCAGCTACCACTGGTGCCGGCCTCTTCGGTAATCTTGGTACTCCGGCCAGTTCTGGTGCTAGCACAACACCTGCAACAACTGCAGCGGATGCAGGGCGACCTTTGTTTGGCAGTACTACTCCTGCACCTGCTGGATCATTGTTTGGTGGGCTTGGTGGTCTCGGTGGAGCCAAAACAACTGCTCCATCTACCTCACCTGCTTCAGCGCCGGCGGGAGGGGCAACTTCTGCTGCTACTACCTCTACATCAACGACTACAGCTCCGGCATCAACAGGCGGCCTTGGAGGGCTAGGAGGACTAGGAGGAGCAAGCAGTTTTCCTACTTCTGCCGCCCCAACTACTACGGCCCCTGCAACGACCGTGAATCTCTTCAGTGGCCTCAACCCTACGACTACCAGCGCTCCAGCTACAAATGGCCCAAGCACAACTGGAGCATCAACTGCAGACGGCGGTAAGAGTGGAACACAGACCACTGGTGGACCTGCTCCAGGCGCTTCGACTCTGGGTTCTTCGACAGCAGGCCCTACGCCTCAACTATCACGTCTCAAGAACAAGACTATGGACGAGATCATCACTCGATGGGCTACCGACCTGGCGAAATACCAAAAGGACTTCCAAGAGCAAGCAGCTAAAGTCGCTGCTTGGGATAGGTTACTGGTCGACAACGGAGATAAGATCCAGAAGTTATATCAAAAGACATTCGAGGCTGAGCGGGAGACATCTGAGGTAGAACGCCAACTTACTAACGTGGAGGGCCAACAAGACGAGCTGGCGGCATGGCTGGACAAGTACGAAGCTGAGGTCGATGAAATGTTCACTCGGAACTTGGGCCAGGGAGACGCTTTGCAAGGGCCTGATCAAGAGCGAGAACGCACTTACAAGTTGGCGGAGAAACTGACGGATAAGTTGGATGATATGGGAAAGAACCTGGCCAGCATGATTGAGGCTATCAATGACGCTTCTACTTCGGTGAGCAAGAGTAATAAAGCTGACGATCCGGTGAGTTCTCCTGTTGATCAGGAAGGTATGGATTTTCTGACCAATCAACAGCTGGTAAACGTCGTAAGAGTTTTGAACGACCACCTTACGCAACTACAATGGATTGACCAGAACGCAACCGTGCTCCAAGCCAAGGTTGCCGAGGCCCAGAAGCTGAGCCAGAACATTGGCTCGAATGGATATGGTGGTTTAGAGAACGATGCTGCGGAGGCCTTCTATAGATCTTACGGTGGAAGGAGATGAGTAGAGCGTGGAGGGTAATTGTACATTGGCGTTTATGATTGTATGATGGCGAGAAGACATCGCACATTAAGAAGCGGAACAAAATGGATGAGAATACGGGCAGGATATCATATTGTACTTGTAGAATAGCGGACGATGAAAGGGAATGCATCAACGGCAGTACGCACGCAAGAAGCTTTACCTTCTGAACCAACAGATCCTCCATCAGATAGAAACCAATATTAGGACCATCCGTGACTAGAATATTGATGCAAATGTGGAGTGCTTCCCAATCTCATTCCTCATACTTGTATACAATTGCAACGCACCCTCTCATCATCTCATATCTGCAACCCTCCTACCCCCGTATCTTCTCTCCACACCATAACCATATCAATATCAACTATACTGTTCAGCATTGCACGAAGCAGATGACAGAAAGCAGGAAGCCGAGTCCCCCGCCGCCCACCATAATCACCCGACACTGCTATCACTCGCAAGTGAAGTGGGATACTTACTTTTGCTCGCCGCCCGAGGACTTGGCGAGGTCGTCGCTGCGAGAGAGAAAAACAGGTCAGCATTGGCCTCGGATGACGGAGATGTGTAGTGTAGAAGGGATTGAAAGCTTTATTCGAGTGGCAGATGCAATGTCTATGTAGGAGGACTTTCCGGGTATGCACGGGTGGAAGGGAAAGCTTACAGGTGTTCCTCAAGCTTCTTCAAGTGGTCGTGCTGCTCAGCAATCTTCTTGCGGAGCTCGAGGAGCTTCTCCTTCTCGCGCTGGCGGATGGCATAGTCTTCGTTTGCTTTCTCACGTTTGGTGAAGGCGTCACTGTTTGAGCTCTTGATTAGCTTCTATTTTGAATTGGTCACAGGGTAAAGAGTGTCATTGAAGAGTATGCAAGAGTCTTGCAACAGTGGCATCACCTAGAGATCGTAGCAAACATACCCTTGTGCTTGTCCTCCGGGTCTGGCAGCTCCAGTGTCGCCGCCGGCCATGGCTCGAGATGTGGTTGCGAAGCTCCGGGTTGCAGGGCGGACCGCTCTTGCGAGGGTTTGGCGGTACATTGCAGATGGGTAGTATAAAGAAGAAGGTTGGAGTGATTAAGGGGATGTGACGTTATTGTACTCTGTACTGTACGGTACTTGCTTGGGAGGGATACGTTCGTTGCGCTTTTGGGTGATGGAGGGTTGTGGTCGGATTGGATTGTAGGGTGATTTCTGCCGACGGAACAAGGAAGCTTGAGGCACGGCGCTGATTGGCCGGGGATGTTTGGGAGGCGGATTTGTGACGGTACACCAGTATATCATATATCAGGTGATTTTGCATTTCCTTACCTGGGATTTCCTTTTCAACATCGAATGAAGATCCCAAAGTCGGAATCTGCCTATTCGTTGTCTTCAGATCGTTAGCCCAAATGCTCTTTCTGTTGAGATTACCCTCCGAACACGTGAGCCTGAACCACCTTCAGAGTTCAGAAGAGCGTAGGCCAAGAAATGCTCTCGCCGGTGGCGCCATTGGCTGCCATCCGTTATGCATTTACTTTAATTTCTGAGGGGCTCCGCACGGTCCAGAGTAGGTGATATCAGAAGAACATTGCCGCTGTCCAGAATAGCTGCTCCGTGGCAGGCTGTTGGTTGTTGGGAGCATAGCCACACTGTCCAACACAGCAAGGCCCAAGTCAGCCTGGTCTGGAAGTTTCAGATCTTTGCGCTGCGCGACCCGTTTCTTGCTCCGGCGTATTCTTAGTTGGCCAGGCTGGAAATTGACGCGGCAGCAATCAAAAATGCAAAATGCAAAATGCGTGGGGAGTCGTGCAACAGGCATGGCAATCAATCTGGGATCTTGAGCACACAGGGTTCCCTCTCAGCCCTGTCAAGAGGGAAATGGGGATGAATGGGCTGAGGCAGGAAGGATAGACCCAGCACTGCGGCCAGTACAAATAGCTAGACGTGCCCTCACAATTGACCGGCTCTTTGATGACTCTAATGCTGTTTGTTGTACACGCTTATATATTTCTGCTTTGACACCTCCCGTCCCTGCTTTAGAGCGCAGGAACCGCGTCAATACAGACAAACAGCCATCGGCGCGATAATCAGTCGATATATCATATCAGATTGAAATATTGACGAGCAAACGGAGTCTTGCCTCGACCGCCTTTCTACACTTGCCTGGTCGGCTCCAAATTGTGCCCAAATTGCAGGCGCATCCAAGATTGTGGTCGACGATTTGCTGCTGGCTTGATAGAGTGAGCGTCGCTTCTCCCTACCTTAGCCTCTTCTTAGCGTGAACCTCTGCCCCTTCCATCGACTTCTCCAATTCCGCCTCAACACAACGTCTCCTCTTCAATCCACGCTCCTCCAACAATCAATCCTTCCAAAAACACGTCGCATACCCCCGCTTCGCCCAGATCGCGCATCACGACGATCTGATACCACTGCCAAATTCCTCTTTTTCCATAGTCCGGTGAGAATCTTCCCTGCTTCTATTTCGTCATCTCCCGCGGCTTGCAACCCCTTGATCCTGCTTCGGCCCGCTGCCATCGATACACGGCCTGCGATGCCTTCTATACGCTCCCAGAGTGATGAATTCTACGTCGAAGCCGATGCGGCTTGCCTGTGCGGTTCTCTGGGAGTCAATTTGCAAGGCTTGCGACTGCCCCTCATAGCGGCTGAGGGGCACCTCCTCTCCTCGTGCCCATTGGACCTGCGTAGGAGCAAGAATGTACCAAGACTCCGGCATCGATTCCGTACAAGGATGCCGCACTGGAATCGGCTGGCGCATCATTCACACGCGCACAACCAGTGTTGAATGGCTTGCATGGCCCATCGGCCATTTCTCACATGTCCGCATTCACCGCGATGTCGGGAATATGTTCTATAAAACTCGCATCAAACTTCCTCTGCATCAAGGCTAACATCTATATTCCGCAGATAACATCAAATCGTCATCATGGGATACGAAGATTCCGTCTACCTCGCCAAGCTCGCTGAGCAGGCTGAGCGATATGAAGGTTAGCATACACGGAAGGAACCGCAACGTTTGCGCCGATACTGAGTAGCTATGCAGAAATGGTGGAGAACATGAAGTCCGTTGCCTCTGAGGACCAAGAACTGTCCGTTGAAGAGCGAAACCTCCTGTCCGTTGCTTATAAGAACGTCATCGGTGCTCGCCGTGCCTCATGGAGAATCGTCACCTCGATCGAGCAAAAGGAGGAGTCCAAGGGTAACTCTTCTCAAGTTGGACTCATCAAGGAGTACCGCCAAAAGATCGAGGCCGAGCTCGCCAAGATCTGCGAAGACATCCTCGAGGTCCTTGACAAGCACTTGATTCCTTCTGCTAAGAGCGGAGAGTCGAAGGTGTTTTACCACAAGATGTTCGTTATTCTACATGATTCATGATGTACTGTAGACTGACCACTTCATCACAGGAAGGGTGACTACCACCGTTACCTTGCTGAGTTCGCCATTGGCGACAAGCGCAAGGAGTCTGCCGACAAGTCCCTGGAGGCTTACAAGAACGCGACCGAAGTTGCCCAGACTGATCTTGCACCAACACACCCAATTCGTCTTGGTCTTGCGCTCAACTTCTCCGTTTTCTACTATGAGATCTTGAACTCGCCCGACCAGGCCTGCCATCTCGCCAAGCAAGCGTTTGATGATGCCATTGCTGGTGAGCTCAGCTTACTTCGATTCCAAAGTACATCTTAGCTGACTTCCACCTACAGAACTTGATACTCTCAGCGAGGAGAGCTACAAGGATTCCACATTGATCATGCAGCTCTTGAGAGACAACTTGGTAAGACAACTGATGCAATCTATGCTCTCAAAGAAAGTGCGCTAACTCGCCCCCTTTAGACCCTCTGGACCTCATCTGAGGCCGAGCCTGCTGCTGCTGAGACAAGCGCCGCCCCTGCTGCTGAGACTAAGGAGACCGAGGCTGCGGCACCTACGGAGACAAAAGCTGAGGCTGAATAGAGGTCCGGATATGGCGTTGATGTTTGGTACTCTGGGTACAAGCGTGGTGCGGGATGGGAATATTGCATATTTTACGCAGATGAGATGAAGACCGGGCGAGCCATCGATGAGCTATTTTTGGAGGTCGATTTGCAACTTGCTTGCCTTTAGACTCTAATGCACCAGACTGTATTGCCCCTTTCCGTGTCTCCGCCGCACTCGGAGACTACCAACATCTTTCATTGTTTTTTGATCAGAAAACTACTCGTCAGTTGACTTACGATTGACTGGTACGCACTTATCATATTGGCTCCTGGTTTTCGTTCTGCGCTGGCTTTTTCTCTTGGTCTGGGTTAGACTACCAAAAAAATAGCAAATTTATAAAATTCGGGCTTTCTGCACCAAGGCAGATGAGTTCGTGAAGACACATCTCACACAGCGTTTTCATAAAGGCACGAGTTTAATTTTCATGTTTCTGATATTCCTCTATCATCTTTGTTGTGCAATGCATGATCATGAATCATAAGGTAAGGTAAGCCAAAGAACACCCCCTCGCAAAAGCCAATCCAAGCACGCAATAGACAAGACCACCTCGCACACTCCTTCCTCCAAGTAAAATGAGAACCACACAACCGCATTATTCCGAACATCAAGAATCAAAGACAAGGTGGAGGGAACTTCAAACAAACGCCAATAACTCCCCTCCGATTCACCGAAATTCGTATACGCGACGCCGGGGCTTTTTATGCAAGTACAAGAGCACAGCAAAACACGGATTCACTCACTCCCTTCCTCAAACACATTTACAGGCCTGATACCTTCCTCGACGCGCTGACGCTGCCAACTCTCCCGCTCGTCTTGCGGACACCAGTGGGCTCCTTGCCTCGAAGGCTATCGCCGCTACGCTTTGGGCTGCCCCGGACTTTGCTGAGCGTGCTAGAGCCGCTGCCGGACTTCATCGTGCCAGGCGTCTTGGGACGGCCGGCCGCGGCGCCGATGTTCTCGATGTCGTTGCTGCTGTCGTTGTCGATGGAGTAGATGGTCGTGGTGCTCTGGGTGATGGATGTGGAGCGCTTCTCGTTACGGCCCCGGGAGCGGGAGGGTTTGCGACTAGTGCGCATGCGCAATTGCCATTCGTCTTCGCCTTCGGGGTCGTCTGGGGATCGGCGGTGGATGGAGATCATTTCTGTTTCGCGCTGGAGCATATGCTCATCTTCTGTTGTGCTGTATGAGGTTGAGACGTTGCGGCTGTATGGGTGGTGGCGGTCCACTACTCTGCTTGTCTTGCGAGGCTGCCCTGGTGTAGGAGCTGGAAGGCAGTCCTCTTGGACGCCGATGCTATTCCTTTGCTCATTGTCGACTTCACCAAGTGGTGATCTTCTGTTGGGAGGGGTGGCAACTTGGCCATTGCTTGCAAGGTATGACTTCTGGCCTAGTCTCGTAGGCGTGGTTGGTGTCATAGCAGCTAACTTCTCCTTCACTCTCTCCTCCAACTGTTCCTCTAGCCACCATTCGCGGAAAGTTCCCTGATTCAGATGCAACCAGTGCTGTTGAGGACCAACAACCATTCCTGGCCGCATGAAGCGCATGTATGCAATGATCTCGTTGGCAGTAAAGCCATATCGATAGATGAGGTACGCTCCAATCAAGCATCCCGTACGGCCAAGTCCTGCTTTGCAATGAACTGCAATTCCTCTATTCTTCACCGTGATCATCTCGTGAGCAATCTTGATGAACTTCCGAACAACACCAAGAGATGGGCAAGTGCCGTCATCAAAGATCATGTCCAAATGCTCAATACCAAGTGCAGTAAAGTATGATGGCGAGTAAAGTTCTGAGTTGAGGCGAACAACGAGGCCAATATTGCGGCTCGAGAAGTGTTTGAGAACGTTCTTGAATGGATTTGGCAAAGTAGGATGAGCATCGACAGCTTCTAAAGTCGACGGCAGCGTCGCATAGAGGGCAGAAGATGGCAGTATTTGCGCAACAGGCGAATGCTGTGGCGATGCAAAAGCGAGGAAATCTGGTGTTATCCAGTTGAAGTCTCCTTGGTCCACCCGCTCATATCTCTCATATTCCTCAAGGTCGAATGTTGGCAAGGCGCAGAACCCTTGCTCCTTTGCTCTCCAGACTCCATAAACAACATCTTGAACAGTAATCCCATAGTCTGCTTGACTGTATCCTGCATCGCGGAAAGGCATGAGGGGAGGATCGGCCTGTGCTATGGGTGCGAGAGCAAGATGTGGTGCCCATGATTGGATTAAGACCATGTATGAGGCCAGAATACAAGCTGCATTGGCTCGACCTTGAAAATTATGTTACCTTCTAGTTCAGTATACAAGATCAATATGGGGGCTTACTCCGCGCATCAGCTTTGCTCCAGAATACAACCGGCTTGTCCTTGTTCTCGGGTGCCCCGAGGATATCGTGGAATTGGACCGCGAAACGGTATAGATGCCCAATGTGCAATGGTCCAAAATCATGGTGGAACGCATTATATAGTAATGTATCATCGGTAGAAAAGTAGTAAGGAGGAGTGCGATCCCTTTCGGACACCGCAGAAGGACCGTCCACAGCTCTCGCTGACCGCTTGCTTGGGGATCTCCGGGAGGGTTGGCGGTCAGGGTACGGGAAGAGAGTGTCTGGAGTCGGCGGCGTACTGTATGATGCTAGATACAGTCGGTCTATATATATTAGCCTGGTGTACGGAAGAATCGGCTGAGCATCCGCCGCTTGTTTGCGCTTGTGTTTCTTTCTTCGTTGGATTGCAATGAGTTCGTCTTCTACGCCGCCAGAAACATTTGCAGCCCATGCAAGCATTGCATGATAATCCATTAAGACTCAGCTAGCAATGGGTAATGATGTTGCGCCGGACGGGAGTGCATAATTGCTCCAGGCAGCTTTTTGTAGGAATATTATGTTAAGAAAGCTTACCTGGAATATACTCGATGATCTGCCCATACTTGACGGCAGGAGTCATCTTGATGCCCGGCGCTGATTGAGCTTAGTGTGTAGATAGTCGTGACTGCCAATTGTGTCCCAGGAACTCGAAGGTATGTGGTGTAGCAGGAAGGAAGTATGTTGATTTCTGGTGGCGGTGACTGCTTGTTTGTTGTTGACTCGAACTATACACAAAACATGCGGCGATGGATGGATGCAGGCTTGAGAGTATGAATACTGTATTATTCAAGAACAAACAGTGCTGCTGAAGAATAGGAAGTCTAGAGGACGGATTAATGGTAACCGCAAGATCTAATGAAGAATGTTATGTATGGCCAGGCAGAGCGGAGAGATAATGTGTATGGAGTGTGTGTATGGAGAAGTAGAATCGGAGGTCGTTCGCCGGGCAACCGATGGCTTGCAGGGCTCATTGTTGTCAGAGAGGCCCGAGAGGCGGCGGCTCTTTTCGATGTTCTTGGCCAAGCGGGACATTCAACCACCCCAACTTTGCACTAACTCTGAGCGCCGCTTTTCCCCCGTCGACGGCCACAGAACAAACAACAATCGATCGAGTACCCCTGTTCCTGTTCAAACCTCCTCGACTCAAAAAGGAATCCGCCGATCTCACAACCGACATTTCGTTCATGCGTGGAGCTCGAGCTTGCTCCCACCATGGCAAACCACGCGGACCCTGAATTTGCATGCTCACTGTATGTCCCTTTCCCTTTCCCCCTCTCCGAGCCCAAGCCAACCCAGCCATTCCAGCTCAATCGATCTGCCCCTCCCCACCGCACGCCTGGCCTCCGCGGCGCTCCAAGCTTTGCGGGTCGATAAGGAGCTTTCCCCTCTTGTGTGCAGATCATTTTCGACCATTGCTCCCAACCGGGAGGGGGATGCTGAACAAACGGTCTTGAGGACGGAGTACAAGGCGACGACAAATAGGATGCTCAGGGTTGCGGTGAATGGGTTTATGGAGAGCTTGGGGGTTGTGTTGGGGGTCATGGAGGAGTTAGATGTGGATGTGCTTGGGGCTGCTTCGAAGGAGGGATGAGGTGCTGGCATCCATTGAAAACCAACCGCCAAAGTCTCAAATCGAGTCAGACATTCAGGAGCTGCCCGTCGGTTCCAATCAGAAGGAGACTGTGCCCATCAAATCACTCCTCAAGCAGTATGTTTATGATTGTCCCACCTAAAATGAGACATTTTAACAGGAAGCAGATCGGCTACAGCCAACCTACCTACGGAGCTCCTGCAGTAGTGTACTATCGATAAGTGTGTGAAGGCAAGGGGAGGACCTCATTAGGCTTCACAAAGGTGTGCTCCTGTGAAGTAGGAAACTTCCGTAGGCAAATATGAAAACCATCAGGATGTCTATGGGAGGTTCATAAAAAAAGTATATTCCTTCTCTTTCTCTCTCTGTGGTCTTTGAATCTATCTATATCTTACTCTTACCTTTATTCCTCGCGGAAACATTCTTCGCAACATCAACCGCAAACGCGATATGATGCGACAGCGCAACAATCTCGCCCCCCTCATCCATAATCACAATATCCAAATCCATCCTCCCATTCTTGATCTCCTTCGCTCCACACCTCACAAACAGCCAGTCCACCCCTTCCTCCGGCAACGCCTTCTTGATATCCAGATTCAGGAGCAAAGTCGGATACCACATTGTCCTCGTCTTCTCTCGCCCTTCAGTGAGGCCGTTGTTCTTGACATCGTAAGGGTTGTGCGTGCTCATATTCGCCTCGACGGGCATCGGCCACTGATCACACACAAAGCCCAGCGAGGCGTTCGTCCACTTCTCCCCAGACTTCAGGCGGATCCACTCGTCTCCCCAGCACCGAGATTTCTGGCCTTCCCTCGGGAAATAGAATTCTGTCTTCGCGGTTGCTTTCCGGAAGGACGTGAAGGGCATAATGGGCTGTAAGCACCAGTTCTTGTCCTTGTCATTAGGGAGGTCGGGGAGAGAGACTGGTAATGGCCCAGGTTGTAGAGCCCATGCTGTGGGAAAGGATACGCCGGCCTGAGCAGCATAGTTGGATCGGGTGACGTAGCCTACTACTTCTTCGCGGCCAGCTTGAGATAAAGTAACGTGCACGATGCTTGTTTGGCGCCCGAGCTTCGTGTCTTTGACTGTGAAGAGTGCCGGCCCTTCTTGTGTGCGACGCAAGAAGTCTAAATGTAATGCCATGGTGTGGGGTTGGCTTTGCTTGGATAAAGTGGTTTTGAAGTGCAAGGAGACGACTGAGAGAAACGTTGAGGTTACATAACCGCCGTGAGGAACTGGAGATGATTAGTATAAGTCTTGAAGGGATAGGTTCAGGCTTACCTGAACCTATACACCAGTCATTTACGAAGTTCGCTTCGTAGGTGTGGCTTGACGCCTGCTTCAGAGCTATAGCCTCTGCAAATGTATGCCCTTGGTCTTCAGTAGCCATTGTCTATTGATTGTTTTATTCCAGAGCTTGCTTCGCCGATTTATAGCTTCCACGTGCGATATCTATTGCCGATGACTCTATTTGGGCTATTGCTGATTAGAGAGCTCTCGGAGCAAAGTGTATAGACGCTGATAGGAGACAGAGAAAAATCGATCAAAGAGAGTATATTCACATGCTGCTCTTGATGTTGTTGTGTTGTGAATATGCCTGTCGGGGTTAGATGTCCCACTAGCCGCAGGCCGAGGCTGTTTTCCCCAGATTCTTGGGTTTTATGCCTAAGGCTGTCATATCAACATTCTGTACTCTGATAAGAACTTTGAAACCTCCTTGCTAAGAAGTAAATATAAATATGTAGGTAGTACCTAGCAGAAGGCTCATCATGAAGGCTCTCGAAGATGAGCTTCTGAGTCGAGTCTCAAGCATGAGATATACCAATTCTCCAAACTGGGTGGTAGATTTAAAGCTTTGGCGACTTTTTGGTGAGCCCTAAGGACTCGATCATCTTCTAAGCAACCTTTTTTTCCCAATTCCTCAAGGAGTTATGAGAGCCCTGTATTCTATTCTTGGCAAAAGTCTCAATACAAGGTTGTCTAGGAAACTGTGAAAGCCCCGAATCCTGGAAGATTTTCGCAGGGCCTGGAAAAGAAGGAAGCAAAGCCGCACGTTCCTGCATTTGATGCCCTCCAATTTCACCCCCACCACATTTGCAATTCCAAATTCTCGTTGGCTTTGAAACAGGATTGCTGCTCTGCGACAGTGGTTGATGGACGTGGACTCCCTCGACGGTGTTGCCAAGACTGCCGAACAGCGGTGCAAGCCACAAGCGTGCCCCACTAGCCAGCCAGTCTCCAGTCCGCCTGCGACTCCCTGCCGATGATCGGGATGTAAAAGAGCTTTGTCACGGCACGCGTGATTGGCCAGCTCAACGTCAAGCCTCGAGATAAGGCTAAAATAAAATAAAATACAAGGGCAGCTATGCCGCATTCGAGCTTCTTATCTCTGCCCTCTCTCTGCGCCAGACGTGTGATAATTTTCACTTCTCATGCCCACAGGGAACGACGTCACGCCTCCGCCTCCGCCTCCGCCTCATTTCTCACATGAGCGGGATGAAACGGAATGAGGTGAAAAATTTTCGTGCCAGGCGACTCCGAGACAGGTGAGAAGGGCGCCCTATGTCTGGGTTGGGGAGCTTGTGCCTTGTACCTGAATTTGAATGCAATTTTTTCTTTTGCAGAACCCCCTTCTGCAGGAGCGACTGCGGCTGCGGTTTCTGGCGGTGGGAAGGGACAGGGCTTGGTCTCTTGCTTGGGCAGAGAGGCAGA
The DNA here is from genome assembly GCA_003988875.1 of Lachnum nothofagi. Lineage (NCBI taxonomy): Eukaryota > Fungi > Ascomycota > Leotiomycetes > Helotiales > Lachnaceae > Lachnum > Lachnum nothofagi. The sequence continues at coordinate 118,147 of QYSG01007780.1, forward strand.
GAGCTCGTCGTCTTGGAAGGCACGACCATGCCACTCCTACGAGATGACTCTCACCTCTAGAGTCTACTTCTGATTTGCAAAAAGCAAGCGAATCCAAGAGCGCCGCCAGCCACTGAGTCTCAAGTTTTCAAAAATACACGCGCAGTCTACCCCACATTCTGCTGGAAACAATTGCTCTTAGGCTACGAACAAACTCCCGGGTTCTTGCACACCCCATGCGTCCCCCCATGCCCAAGCCGCAGCCTTGCCGTCCTCGATGCCATGCATAGGGCCTCCTGGACCAAAAAAAGCCCGATTTTTGCTCCGATTTTTGATCCACGTCTGCTGGAGTGAGAGCAGGAAGGCCTGCTCAAGGCTGGGTGGCGAGCTCGAGCTGGCGATATCGCTGGTGAATGTGAGGACTTTCCCGTAGAATATTTATATACAGGGGGAGCTATTATCAGGGACCGAGCTTCCACTTTGTGGCCAATAAGCATGTTTCTCCAGACCTCACATATTGTGTCACCAATCAACCCTTTACCCACCTCCTTTTGCACCCTTCACTTAGTCGGGATACTCTGAGCTTGAGAAGCCACAAAGGAAATTAGCATCTTGTCACAGCTGCAATGCAATTTTCATAAGGCATTCCCGGATGTCTGCAAAATGATAGTGGCCAATAGCATGCTCGTTTGGAGCAAATCCCACGTCAAGGTCAGAGTCGACAGGGGAGCACCTGTCCGCATTTCGTATGCAGATCTAAAGTTACAGATCGTCCCACACAAAGCCCTACCGACCGGAGCTCCCTTGTCCTCCAAAGAACTTCTCAGTGGACAGCTGTGGACGGGCAGGCAAGCTTGCGGTCGCGTGTTTTGTTCCGTTTCTAGGACCATGCAGTGTCTTTCGGGCCCAGTCTTCTCGAGGCCGCCGAGAGGTCGAAGTATTCATTCCATTGCACAGTAGCCTCTTCGGGACTTGTGCGTGGGCGAGTGGGTTTGTTTCTGTGGGTTGTGGCAGCTACTCAGCGACAGCTACGCAGGGGCGGCCGAAGTACTAAAGAGCAATGGTTCCCCAACTTCCTTCGTCTCCATCATTCTGGATTGTTACAGTGGATGCTCAACCGCTAGCTAATTCCCTCCGGTTCCGATTCCCAAGCAACTGTTCTCCCGGCGCCCAGCCGCCAACTATCCACCAAGTATTCGGAGACCCGTGAGACGATCCTGCTTTATCTCTGGCCGCCGACCTCGAGCCCTTCAAATACTGCGATTCCCCCTCGACAGCAGGGCGCGCCGACGTTTTCGTGCTGTGCGACCAGTGCAGCTGACATCTTTGTTGGACGAAGAAACAATATTTGTTGTCGCCTGGCAACACGAGTGTCCACGACGTCAGTCGAGACCACCCGACCTCGGCAGAGCGGATCAGCATCCTTCTCCAGAACAAATCCTAATTGAAGCGGGAAGTTGACCTCAACCATGGCGGAAGCACCGTACGCCCCGAATTATGTCACTCCTGGGCCACCAGTCGCATACAATGGCACAGGCTTTGATGGTGGAGATTCTGGTAAGCGGTGCTATAAAGCACATGGATTTCAATGATTTCAATCATGCGCGCAAGAATGTACAAGACACAGGATACTGACTTCCAATTGAACAACAGCCGTCATAAATCTCAACCAGTGGTTCGATCCCGGTGACCAGGCGTATATCATCGTTTCGTCATGCATGGTCCTGGTCATGATTCCGGGGCTAGGGTTCCTGTACTCGGGTCTCGCACGGCGGAAGTCTGCGCTCTCCATGATCTGGGCTTGTATGGGTTCATTTTCAGTAATTGTCTTCCAATGGTACTTCTGGGGCTACTCGCTGGCTTTCAGCTCTTCAGCAACAAATGGCTTTATTGGAAATCTGGGGCATTTTGGTCTAATGCACACACTTGGAACGCCTTCACCCGGATCACCACTCATTCCTGAGCTGCTGTACTCTTTCTACCAGGTACGTGATTTCCACAGATTACTCCGTATCGTTTTCTGGCTAATTTGTGAACAGTTGCAGTTCTGTGCTACCACTGCAGCAATTGTCATGGGTGCCGTTGCAGAGCGCGGTCGTCTCGTTCCTGCCATGGTTTTCATTTTCTGCTGGGCAACACTTGTGTACTGCCCTCTCGCATGCTGGGCATGGAACATAAATGGATGGGGATACAAGTATGGCATTCTTGACTACGCTGGTGGTGGACCCGTCGAGATTGGGTCCGGTCTTTCGGCTCTCGCGTACTCGATGGTGCTAGGCAAACGCCAGGAGAAAATGATGTTGAATTTCAGACCTCACAATGTCTCTCTTATTACACTGGGGACTGTTCTTCTATGGTTTGGATGGCTTGGTTTCAACGGTGGTTCAGCATTTGGTGCTAACCTTCGTGCTGTCATGGCATGCTGGAATTCATGCTTGGCTGCCATGTTTGGCTCGATCACATGGTGTCTGCTTGATTGGCGTCTCGCGAGGTAATTGACCTCTCAGCACAACTTACCTGTCAAATGCTAACGTTCCGATATAGGAAATGGTCTATGGTCGGTTGGTGTTCCGGCTGTATCTCTGGTCTCGTTGCTGCTACCCCCGCGTCGGGTTTCATCCCACCGTGGGCAGCCGTCATCCTCGGCATCGTAACGGGCATAGTTTCCAACTTCTCAACTAAGATTAAATTCTGGATCCGCATTGATGACAGTATGGATGTGTTCGCTGAGCACGGTATCGCCGGCATGGTTGGTCTCCTTTTCAACGCTCTTTTCGGCGCAGACTACATCATTGGCTTGGACGGTGTGAACACGGGCATCATCAACGGCGGATGGCTCAACCACAACTACAAGCAACTCTACATCCAAGTTGCCTACATCGTTGCTTGCACAGGTTACGCATTCGTCATGTCAGCCATCATCGCCTACATCATCAACTTTATCCCCGGCCTGCACCTCCGCGCATCAGAGGAGGCTGAACTCCTCGGCATGGATGACGACCAACTTGGCGAGTTCGCCTACGATTACGTCGAGGTCCGCAGAGATTACCTTGCCTGGACCCCGGCTAAGGACGAGCCCGAGAAGACGGAGAGCAATGTCCCCGCGGGAGACAGACATGGTATTCCACAGCATAGCGAGATGGTCAACGGCCACTCTCCAGAACGCGATGAGAACGGAGGGCATGCACATACAGGCATTGGAGGCGATCGTCACGCACAGGCGGCTGAGAACCACCAACATCTAAATGAAAAGAAAGACATCGCCACTTGAGTCTAAAAAGAATAGCTATTCATTTTGGATATACACGATATAACGGGGTTGGGTACTATATGCATGGAGTTTCGTGGAGTGATATCCGGCGAGCTGGGAGGTTCTTTGCTATTGCCTGTCTTTGCCATGATCTATTTCAACTTTATACCTAGTCATACTTGTAGCTCTATATTTCCGACATACAAAATAAAGATATTATCTATCTACCACACTTTGTTCAGTCTATCTATTTTATCTTACCATATTTTTTTGAGCCAGTACAACGTCACTGCAAAGTGCTGACGGTATCAGGCTGCATGCATAAGAGAAATAATCAAGCTTCCAAAGCTGCATCTACATCCAACCACACACAAACCTCTCCACTCTCTATATACCATACCGGTTCTCTCCAGAATCTAGACTTCTGCAATTTCATGCACTCTTTCTTTTCATCCCTCACATCTAATTATAAACCTCCCCAAAGAAAACTTCAGTTACAGCTCCACCTACAGCTAAATCTCCCTCACAACCTGACAAGCGACGTCAAAATAACCGCCTCCAATGACATCACCTGCACCCCAGCCGATCTCCATACTTTCTAAACACAAGCAGGGCCAAACGGCAACAAAAGGTGTGGCGTCTGTGCCTCTTATCAGTACCCCTGCCTTGCATCTCATCCCCTTCGGCACTAGCCTCCACCTCCTCGGGACCTCTCTCTGATAACGAGTGCTTATCAGTGAGAAAGCTTGGGGGGGAGGAAGATCTTGGGAATCATGATGTATGAGAGATTCGGATCTATAGTGGGGATGGAATTTGGAGAAGTGTGAAGATGGAGAAGTTGCTCCGGCGGCGGCACAGCTAGGAGTGATTTCATTGCACTTAAGGCCTTGTGTGACGAGGGCCAAGAGATTGGAGAGAGATGATCTCTGAAGCTTGGATTAGATGTTCGTGGCATGCTGGAAACACATAGGTGGAGAGGGTGTTCTGGGACGCATATGTTGTGCACACTCAGTGGACTTGATATGCATGTCATTATAGCTAGCTCTTGGCTTACCCGGAGGACTGATACCAGTGAAATGGTAATGGAGGGCTTGACTAAGAAATAAGGTACGAATCGCTGCCACGGACTGCGGGAACACCTGGAGCTTTGGCTGAGGCACTAAACCTTGTGCCGTTGCTGCGAACAAGCCCATCAAAGTGACATTCGCAAGCCATTTAGAATATGAAGCATGCATGGAAAACAAAGCAAGGTATTCAACGTCAAATCAAATTATGCTACTTTTGAGTAAAGGGAAATTCTAACGTACAACAAAAATCCTACAATCATCATGAAAGTCTTCGTTTCCAGATCAAAGAAACAAACGCCATGCTTATATGCAGTCATCACCAAACCAAAAGGTATATCCCCTCTAAATAACGCTCCCGCCTTCAGGCATACTACTCTGCAAACTCATTCTCGACTGGTTCTGCGCCTCATCCGGGCTAAAGACCCTCACCGACTTCTTGGGCTTCGCAACTAGCACCTGCGCCGGACAGACCACAATCTCCTCATCGCCCTCTCCGCTATCGTCGCCTTTCTTGACGACTAAGGGGAAGAGCACGACTCTCACGACAGCCTTAGAGGCTTCTAGTTCTTCATTCGAGAGTGTGTCGCCACTGCGCTCGTTCATGAGCGCGGCGTTGAAGGAGACTTTGCTGGCGAGATCGCCGTTGGCGTCGTATTCTGGCTGGAGGGGCGGCAGCATCATGTATTCTGCGCGCTGGGTCCGCATCTCAATTGAGAGATCGACGGCGGCTTTCATTACCCTCTTCAACTGCTCTTCGATCTGGGCCTCGAGATGACTTGGTGGTGGGAGGATCTCGCTCAAGGTTTCTAGTATGGCATGAACAACGGCTTGGGTATCTTGTTCTCGCTGTTCAAGGAATGCATCGCGCTTCGATAGGAGGGTGAGTGTCGTGGCGCGCCATTGATGGACTGCTGCTGGTGGTCCAACCTCTGAGAGCAGCTTCTCTAATGATTTGAGCTTTTGTCGCTGCTCTCGGTCCATGCCGAATAGGTAGCGTGTGAAGATGAACTCCCATACCATTGTCATTGTCATTGACATGAATACATCCCGCCGCTTGACCCTGTCTGCGAGGTAGCTGTCCACATCCGATCCATCCAATATTGCGTTGTCGAGTCGATCAATGGTCTTGTCGTTGTTGATCTCGCTCGTAAGCCTGCAAGCTCTCATATCCGAGAATTTCGAGAACCTTAGCACCCACTGTTGGACGTGCTGGCATAATTGTTGGCAGGCGGTATCGAAGTAGTCTTCGTCTCGGATGGTAAGGAAGTCGCTGTCGCCCGCTTTCGATGTTAGTATTTGCCTTTGCATTTCCCTGATCTGCTCCTTCGCGCTTTCCAATTGAGCTCGCAAGTGAGCAATTTCCTCGTCCTTTACCTGCACAGCATCTTGAACCTGATTCATCACAATTCCCTCCATTCCCGCAGATAGACCACTATGCGCCTCTCGCGTTTCGAGGAGCTCGCGCGTCGCTTGCGCATGTTGGGTTTCCAGCTCGGCATATTTCTCTCTATGTTGTCGTCCAAGTGTAACGTTTGCACTCGCCAGCCCATCATTCACTTCTGTAAGCCTGGTGACTTCATTCTGAAGCCAGTCCAATGTCCTCTTGAGACTATCAATCTCTGCATCTTTTTCCACGAGTGTTGATGGTCCATGTCCCGACGCTTCTAAGGTTCGTTCCGCCTGTGCCTTGGCTTCTGCTAGCACGCGATTCTCGGCAGCTAATTGTTCGAGCTTGGATTCGAGGTCAAGGACTTGCATGCTTTGTCTTCTGCGCATGGAGTGGGGTCGAGTGGGAGATCGCGGGGAGCCCATGCGACCTTCGCCGAAGCCATCCTAATGAATGATCAGTCATGCAGGATTCTCAATATGGGAAGAAAGTTTCACTTACGTAGACGTCGGCCATGTCCTTGGCCCGGACGCGGCCTTCGTTGGCAGTTGGGTTTGCGGTATTGACGGTCGAAGATGAAACGGCAGCAAGCTCAGCTTCCTTGGCGAGGTTGAGCTTACTCTGTTGGCTGAGAGACCGCAGGTCCCCACTTATTTTACGATCGCTACGGCGGAGCGGAGGCGTGCCAGTCGAACGGTGGCTGTTTGCGCTCTCCGATCGGAATTTGGGATCTGGTGTTCGAATCCGATTTATATTTGAAGCCGATCTTTGGCTGGCCGCACTGTCGGGTCTTTTTTCTGCGCTGAGTTGGCGGGCGGCTGCGAATCCTAGACCTGCTCCCGCGAGTGCAAGAGTTCCGGCGGCAATAGTAGTATCACTGATTTCCTGGGGTCTTTCGGCCTTGGGTATTTGTGACCGACTGAGCTCTGCATATTTGCCTTCCTTTGGGTTTGAGGAGCGCTGAAAATCTGGTGACTCGGTTCGCTGCACGCGCTGTTTCACGCTGCTTTCCTCTTTTGGCTTGGCAGATCGAGAGATGTCAGGAGATTCAAGCCGCTGAACACGCTGCTTCACGAGACTTTCTTCACCATGCCGCGATCCGCGATGGACTGTTTTAGTTCGATGGAGCTCGGAATGTGGCTCTTCCCTCTCTGGACGAGGCTCACTGTTAGAATGATGTCTTGGTCGTTCTTCTGATTTGTGGATCGTGCGAGTTCGATGAAGGTCTGTAGTAAGCTTTTCCTCTCTTATTCTTTGAGATGGAAGCAGATCCAAACTTGAACGTTCCCCGCTGCTGTGCTTAGCTGACTGATTGTCTGAGGACTTTTGATCTCGGAAAATATCAATGTCTCTGTCTCGCTTAGGCTGATGGGATTCGTGACTGCGTGGTGAACTCTTCTCTCCGTGATGGTGCTTGTCAGTCACTACCACTACCTTGGGCCTCAGAGACTTATGAATATCGACCGTTTCCGTATCTTCGTCGACATCAGGCCAGGCTAAACTGGCAATTGCGGCATCAGACGAGGATACCGGAGCTCGAACTTCTTTTGCTGGAGATATATCTCGCAGATGGACTCCGCTATCACGAACGTGCTCATGATCATCTTGGAAAGTCCCTTGCGGGGGGGTTGGTGATTCTGTCACAAAGGCGCTGTCCCGATTGACATCGTCTGTGTGGTGACTTGATTTGGAGTGCCTATCGGATGCATGTCGAAGCGGGCTTTCCTCTCTGACGACGGGCAAGTCTGAAAATCCAGTACTGTATCGACTCTTCCGGGATGGAGCTCGTTCAATTGGCGACTCTATAAAAGCAGGATCTCTTTCATCGTGAGATTCGGACGAAGGCGCCGAAATTTCTGGATGGCTGAGGGATGGTATATCACCTAGTCCCCGTGGTGTTGATGCTGGCTGCTCGATTTCCCATGCTGATCTTGTCGGCGGCGTCGGCGGAGCTCTAGTGGGCTCTTCAAAGGAGTGCGCAGGCCCTCTGGTGGCGTCGAGGGCTTCGTGTATTGGGACTGGCTCGGCTGGCTGGTCTTCCTCGTGAGGCGTGGACCAGAATCCAAATCCATCGTCATCGTCATTGTCTTGACCTTTCGACTCTTCAAACTCCTTTGGCTTTTTGCCTTCCCAAAGTGCAGGATCATCAAACATGTCATCCTTTGGAGTTCTTTGATCAATGCTCATTTTGCGCTTCTCTTTCTTTGACAACTTGCGTGCTGGCGTAGGAGTAGACGGCTCACTTTGCTTGTCGCCTGATTTGTTGAGAACCGCTGCACCAGCAAAAGCTGCGCCAGCTGCTGCCAGGCCAGGCAGGTTGCTATGCTCTCCCTTTGGAGCATCTTCCCCAATTGAAGATCGGAAGGGCTCTGCTGCCAACGGAGACCCAATTAACTTGCTCGATTTCTTTCCCTTCTTACCTTTCTTGGTGGGTCGAACGAAGTCATCCATGGGAGAGGGTTCTGTTGTGAGCGCAATGTGTGACAGTGATTCATCCTTGGCAATATCTTGTATCACAGGCAGTTTTCTTTCCACCTCAGCCTCTTCGACTTCATCGGCCCAAGATGTCAGAGGCGCCGTCGACGGCCCAATATAATCAGGCATGTTCGCATCGACAGTAGCTTGACGTTTCCGCTTATCATGCTTAGAAGGTGTTCGTGCTAGATCGCCAGAGAAAGTGTCGAATTCCTCGCTCCTGATATGTTCTGACGACGAAGAGGTTGGCCCATCTTGAGTTTTGTCTAGGAAAGATGGGCTGCCTTGCTCAACGACGACGGGGTTGGCTGCTAGGGTCTCTGGAACGATGAAAGATTCAGGACCATTAGAGCTCTCTACCAGTGTAGGAGAGTCTTTATGAAGAACATCTGGGGCATCAAAATTTGAAAATAAAAGAGATCCTTTCTTTCCCTTGTCCTTCGATTTCTTGCCCACAACCTCAAAATCATCATCCTCAACGTATCGACCCTTCTCATCCCGATTGTCAGTAGCGGTCTGAAGAGAGTCGTCGCCAATTTGATTCTTGATAGGCTCACTAGATGGCTGTTCGGTGAAGTTTTCGCGCTCCGAGGGCCTTGATTCGCTGACGCCGATGGTTCCCTCTACTGGCGTTGAAATGCCAGATTTTCGCTTCTTTTTCGATTTCTTGGTCATGGTCGAAAAGGAGGCCCACTCGTCATCGGGCTCTTGAGCAAGTCCCTCGTTGCTGGCGTTGAAAGTCAAGTCTTCGACCTTGCTTGGTTCCTCGACGAGATCTTGTGCATAAGTAACACCGGAGGCTGGTTCGTTAAGTCCTGAGATCTCTTTGCCCTTGTCTTTTGGATCATTTTGTGGTTCTAAGTCATCCAATAGCTTTTGAGCTGCAGTGTGAAGGTCTAAGTCCCGAGTCTCTTGGGCAGCCTCAATTGGCTCCTCTACAGGTGTAGAAAGTTGGGATTTCCCTTTCTTGTCTTTCTTCTTAGACTTCTTTGACGATGAAGCCCACTCATCAACCGGCTCCTCGGCCACTTCGTGTGAGATTGCAGGTGCCGATGGGTCTTCAGCTTTGCTAGACTCTTCCACAACCTCGCGCGTCGCGCTTGAAGAAGATGGCTTATCTTTGACGGAATCTGAAGTCTGTTCAACAGGCGTGGACAGTCCAGACTTGCGTTTCTTATCTTTCTTCGACTGTTTCCTTGAGATTGGTGCCCAGGAATCTGCCTCTTCGACCAAGTCTTGTGATACATGATGTGTTTCCTCAGCCGTGACGGGCTGCTCAATATCTTTCTCTGAAATCGAAGACTCGGCTACCTTAAGGGGCTTCCCGGCTTCATTTACTGGAGTTGAGAGAACAGACTTTCGCTTCTTGTCTTTCTTCGATTGCTTTCTTGAAATCGGTGCCCATTCATCCTCCGGCTGCTCGGTAACTTCTTTCGCCACACTGGGGACTTCATCCTCTAGCTTCCAAGTCTCTTCTGAGATATCCTGTGCACGTATCGAAGGCTCCACTACGTCAACGGGTATTTCGGGGGCTTCCTCGGTTGGAGTGGAGAGACCAGATTTGCGTTTCTTCTTATCTTTCTTGCTCTTCTTCATTGAGAACGAGGGCCATTCGTCAGCTGGCTCTTCAGTTTCTTGCGAGACAGCCGCAGCAGATGGTTCTTCGACCTTTGAGGGTTCTTCGATGATATCGCGATCTGTAGCAGATTCTGGTACTTGCCCGGGCTTCGACTCTTCGAGAATGTCTTGTGCAGGCGCAGAAATAGATTCAAGGGTACTCAAAGGATCTTCATTGAGACTGCCCTTGTCTACGGGCTCTTCAGCTGGCGTTGAAAGTCCGGATTTGCGCTTCTTCTTGTCTTTCTTAGACTTCTTGTTCGAGGAACTCCGCTCATCATTCACAATTTCTTGAGAGATATCTTGGCTCACAGTAAGGGGTGCTGATTCTTCGCTTTTTCTATTGTCTTCAAGCTTGTCCTTGTCGAGAGCCGGCGCAGTGACGCCAGAATCTTCTTCGATGACTTTGGAGCTGTCTTGCGGTTCTTCCAAAGGTGTTGATAGCTCAGATTTGCGCTTCTTTTTATCCTTCTTTGATTTCTTCGTAGAGAAAGAACCCCACTCGTCGTCCGCAGGTTCCTGGTCCTTTTCTTGACTGTTGATGGGTTCTGACATCTCAATCTTGGAGGGCTCCTCGAAAATCTCTTTGGCGGCAACAGCAGCCACTGTGACAGCGGCAAGGGGTGCAACGACACTGCTGGGTTCTTGGACAATTCGAGAGCTCTCGGGTATCTCCTCTGCGGGAGTCAACACACCAGATTTGCGCTTGCCTTTCTTATCTTTTTCGGATTTCTTGGTAGGGTAAGAAGCCCACTCATCCTCCTCTGGCTTGTCAATTATCTCTTCGATAGGAATGGAAGTTGGGGGATCCTCAGAGGGAACAGGAGGTTCTTCGGACTCTTTTGCGACGGATGAAGGCTGATCAACGACTGGCTCTTCGACTGTAGTCGAGCTCTCTGGAACACTTTCGATTGGAGTCGATATACCAGAATTGCGCTTCTTCTTCTTGTCTTTCTTGCCTTTCTTCGAAAAAGAAGTCCATTCGTCTTGCTCTGGCTCTACAATATCTTGAGCAGAGGAAGAGATGGTTAGCTCATCAGCCACGGCAGAAACTTCGTCAATTTGCTTCTCGTATGCGGAGACTTGCTGCTCGTGGGCAAGCTCTGACGACTCGGGGACTGCTTCTATAGAAGTCGATATTCCCGATTTGCGCTTCTTCTTGTCTTTCTTAGTTTTCTTAGAGCTAGTAAAAGAAGCGCACTCATCTTCTTGGGCCCCTTCAACGAAATCGTCCTTTGCGGCGGAAGGTTCAAGCTCCAAATCTAATTCTCGAGGCTCCTCAGTAATCATCTTATCAGAAATGTTCTCCAACAGCAAGGCAGGCTCTGAAATCACTTGAGAAGGATCTGGGATCGTTTCCAAAGGTGTCGAAATGGTAGACGGCTCACCCGAAGTGTCCTTGGAGCTGTCTTTCTTCTTTTTCTTGTCTTTTTTGGACGACTTCTTGGTGCTAAACGCATCCCAGACTCCGGTGCCGTCAGCATCTAGCTCGGTGGCCGGCTTACGTGCTGCAACGGACGATAGCTTTTCTTGGACTGGCTCTTCCGGTAAAGAAGACTCGACTGGCTCTTTTGTAGTCTCAGTGAGGGGATCTAATGGCGTTGAAATGCCGGATGTTTCCTCTGAACCTGGTTTTGAAGAGTTTTTCGACTTTCTTTTCTCTTTCTTTGACTTGTTGGAGAACGAGAAGTCCTCAAACTGGCTTTCTGGCTCCTCAGATGCAGTTTCTAGAACTGGCTGACTAAAGGAGTCTTGATCGAGAGTCTTGTCGAGGCTAGGGGTTTCTAAAGCAGGAGTTGGGGCTTCCGAGATTGGGACAGAGTCTTGTTGATCGCTATTGACGGCTTCCTCTTTCTCAACGCTGCTCGTCTCGTCAATGTCTTTTGGAATCTCTTCAGTCATCGGGGGTTCCCGCATGCTCTCGCGCTTTTTCTTCCCCTTCTTTCTCTTTTCCTTACCCGGCACCGTCCAATCATCCTCAATGGCGGGACCTTCTTCAACGGGAGTAGCAGCAATCTCTTCTGAAGGTAGATCCTGAGCGTTATGTAGAGCTTCGACGTCTTTACCAAATGTGTCAGGAGAGGGTTCGTCGTCCAGAATGTCGCTTTGATTCTTCTTGCCTTTCTTCCCTTTCTTTGATTTCTTCGTCGTGAAGGCAAATTCATTAGCAGGATTAGCTGTTTCGGCCTCGCGAGGACCTTCTTCAATAAGATTTGGCATGGAAACCTCGATGTCGCGAGCGCCGCCTTGCTCTGCAACTTCTGGAATCAAAGCCTCATCTGTGCTTTGAGCAAGGAGACTTTCCCGTTTCTTGGCTTTCTCATCGTTCTTTTTCGATTTCGTTGTGAACTCAAATTCGTCCACAGGAGGAGCAGACTCAGGCTCCTGAGAAGTCTGTTGAACATCTTCTTCTTGAGGAGAATCGAAATCTTGAGCTTCAGGCTCCTTGTTTGGGGCGTCCGAAAAGGTGTTATCAGTTGTACTCCGAAGGAGACTTTCACGGTTCTTTCCCTTCTTCCCTTTCTTGCTCTTCTTAGTGCTGAGTTCAAAGTCGTCGCTAGGCTGTGCTGACGCAGAATCAGGTTCTTGGGGAGTCTCGGGCTGAGAGCCATCGACACCTTGTGTTTCTTGAATATCAGAAGACAAATTGTCGTCAATCATGCTTCGAAGAAGATTCTCGCGCTTTTTGGCCCTTTTGTCTTTCTTGGACTTCTTTCCCACGAAAGCAAATTCGTCCTCGGGCTCGGCGCTCGGTGGTTCACTAGGTCCAACCTCTGGCACAGAATCGGCTTCACCAATGGGGAGATTTGAAGAGAAGTCATCATCAGTGTTCGTACGACCTAAGCTTTGGCGCTTCTTGTCTTTGCCTTTCTTAGACTTCTTAGATCCAGAGCCGAACTCTTCCTTTAGTTGCCGGGCAAGCTCAAGTTGCTCCTCTTTATATCCTACTGCCAAGCCATCGCGAGTCGTTTCATCGCCGGGACTGGCTTCGGCAATAGTAGTCGGCTCCTCGATATACGACGCATCTAAGACAGGTGGTTGAGCGGATGAGGCGAAGTAGTCGTCGGCGGGTAGTTCCCCATTCTGGGGCGTTTGAGAAGTCCTTCGACGCTTCTTATCCTTCTTTCCCTTATTCGAGCCGGTGCCGAATTCTGCTTGCAGTTGGCGAGCGAGCGACAACTGGTCTTCTTGGTATCCTGCAGCAAAGCCATCTCCTTCCGAAATCTCATTCTGTGAGTCTGGCTTTGGCAAAGTTTCCTCGCCCTCAGCTGTCGCGGCCGTAAGATCTTGCGTACCCTGATCGAAGGAGTCCTCCCAAGCTAATGGATCGGAAGTTTCTCCTACTTTTTTCTTGCCCTTTTTCGATTTTTTACTACCCTTCTCGAAATCGGCTTTCAATTGCCGAGCGAGCTCCATTTGATCTTCTGAGTAGACACCCTTTCGCTGGTCGCTCTCTGCAGACGGGCCGATCGAGAGACTTCGTGCACGAGGTTGCGAATCTGAAGGTTCCTCGAAGGCTCTTGATCGGGAGCTTTCGAGATTAGGAGTTGCAGGTAGACTTTGGCGCTTCTTCTTATCCCGCTTCGATTTCTTGTTCCCCGAGGCAAACTCTTCTTGTAGTTGTCTAGCAAGACTAAGTTGGTCGTTGCCGTAGCCGGCTGCAAAGCCATCTGGGGTAGGCTTCTCTTCGCTAGCTTGTTCAGAATAGGGTTTTTCATGGTTAAGGGACTTGGAAACTGATGACATGGCAGAAGGGTCGTCCTTTCCGGCCTCATGAATAGCCGATGCGGCGGCACCAGCAACCGCGATTGCTGCTGGAAGAGCAGCAGCCATGGACGATGAGGCGTGGTCTTTGACGGTATCATCCTGGGTTCGCTCAAGATCGGTCAACCTCTTTTCTTGTCTAGCACTTTCAAACTGCGCTTCCTCTAACAGGTCTAATGCTTGTGATTTACGATTCTTCTTCTTTCCTTTCTTTGAAGATGGCATGGTGAACTCCTCTTGAACCTCTTCCGCCGGTGTCGGAGCAGAACTTTCAAAGTCGATTGCTTTCTCGGTAGGTAGCATCTCAAATGGTGACGGCTCTAAATCTTCCTCCCAAGCTTTCGCCTTCTTGGACTTCTTTTTGTTTTTCTTTGATTCAGGCATGACGAATTGCTCTGTCTTTTCAGCTAGCTTATCACCAGAATCCTGCTCTACGGCCTCGATCGCGCTCTCTCCTGCTTGCCGATTGCCAAAAGTCTCCTCGTCGGCCAAGGGTCGGGATTTTTCGCTTTTCTTCTTGCTCTTTTTAGAACTGGGCATGGCAAATTCTTGAGCTTCATCAACTTCCTGTGATGTTGATGTCAAGTTCAATCCCTCATCCAGCGGAACTTCTCGAAAAGACGACTCTGGTGGTTGAGATTCCTCTTCTGGCTCCCAAGCAAGTTTTGACTTCCCTTTTTTCGATTTCTTGCCCTTCTTGGTAGAGGAGAACTCGAAGTCATCGACGGCGGGAGTCTCGATTTCTGGTTGTGGCTCCTGGGAAGAAGCTTCGGGTAGAATGACGTCTTCTTCGGGCTCCCAAGTCTTCGATTTGCGCTTGTCTTTCTTGCTCTTCTTAGTCTCAGGCATTTGAAAGTCATCGGAGGTCGTCTTGGGCTCATTAGAGAGATCTCGACTCATCTCTGGCAAGGGCTGTTCTTCAGAAGGTTGTAGCTGAGACTCTTCTGGCTCGGGTTCCCACGACATAGAAGATTTAGCCTTCTTGTCTTTTTTCTTCTTGGATTTGGAAGAAGTGAACTCCTCAAATAGCTTACTCTCTGCAGGTGTTGGTGTCTCTTCTGATGAATCGCGGCTCTGTCCCACCACAGGCTCTTCAATCTGCGGTGTGCTCATCTCTTCCGGCTCCCAAGTCGACTTAGATTTTCCCTTCTTCTTGTCTTTTTTCTTGCTCTTCTTGTCCTTCATGGTGAACTCATCGGATGGATCGACCTCCCCTGCAATCGATGTCTCTTGACTTGGCCCGATCGGCCGCTCCTCAGTCTGCTCTGGAGGAATCATGTCTCCCTCAGGCTCAGTAGACACTGACTTTCCCTTGTCGCTTTCAGGATCAGGAAATGAAGATTCTTGTGGCCGCTCAGCATCACCAGGTATGGGAGCTTCATCCGCGATTTCTCGACTCAACTCTAACACTGGCTCAACAATTGGCTGTGAAGTAGAAGCATCTTCTTGTGGCTCCCAAGACAACGACTTTAACTTCTTATTCTTCTTGTCCTTCTTCTTGTCTTTCTTCGACTTTGGCGCAGAAAGTTCTTCTTCTGGTTCAACGTCACCAGATGCAGGTAGTTGTGGATCGGCTTCACCGCTTGTTTCCGGGATTGTCACATCGTCCTGGGTAGAAGCTCGCGAAAAATCCTTGCTTTTCTTCTTGTCCCTTTTCTTGTCCTTCGATTTAGTGAAAGAAAATCCATCAGCTGGCTCAGCATCTTGGGCTTGCCCAGGTTCGCGAGGCAATTGTGGAAGCGAGGGTTCTTCGACAACTCCCTTTGACTCAGAGACATCATGACCTCGCTCTTCAATGCTGTGTAGAGTATCACCAGCCCAGGTGGACTTTTGTCGTAGTGGAGAATCCAGAGCGCGGTCTTCAAGCTCAATGTCGGTTTTCCTTGACATGGGAGACGAATTGAGCAAATAAGAACTTCGATCCTTGGTCATTGCGTCGACTGGAGAAGGTGGTCTCTGGACGGAAGGAAAATCATCCATCCAAATTTCTTTTGTCGTTGGATGGCTAGGGAACGAAGCAAAGTAGCCTACTGTAGATGCTAGTCCAGCTGCAGCAATTGCTCTAGATACTGTTTCGCTATGGGGACGAGACTCTGTCTCGATACTGCGATGAGGGACGCCAGCTTTTGGAGTGGTCTGTTGAGAATCGAGCAGCTCTGTAGATTGGCCTGCCGATGCAAACGCAGTATCAATTGATAGTTGTCTTCTAGGATTCTGCGCCTCGGGTGAAAGTTGTTCAAAGCCCAGGCCGAGTCCCTTCCCCTCGTCTTCAGGGTTAAGTCGTGAAGAGCTTCGTGACGTTCTCTGGCTCGGTGGCAACTCTGGTAATTGAATCTCATCTTCCGCCACCTCAAATTCTGCTGAACGTCGGTTGCTCTCTACGAGGTATAGAGGCTTGTATTCCCGCGCACTTTCCCAAGAGGAAGTTGGTCGATGACGAATCTTAGGAAAGGTAGTGATCTCGTGGCCCGGCGTAGCTGGAGATTGAGATGGAGAAGATCGCGCAACATTTGGGGATGTAGGTATTGACCTGTTGCCCATTTTAAACTTTAATGGAACTGCGCTTTGGCTTGGCAACTTCATTGGAGATTCTTGTATGCTTCTGCGCAACGAGCTTCTGGTTTTCTCCTTGGCAAGTCTGTCGACTTCCGGTGTTTCTGGACCGCTATCTGGCAAGTCCGGCAATGCGTCGACTGGCTCATTCTTCGGTGATGTGGGCTGACTTGGAGGCAGAGGAAGTAAGTCCCCGTACTGCGGGTCAATCGAAGGTCTGAATTCCCGTTCTTTTATCTCAGGATCCAACACCTCCTCTTCCTTTAGTCTTCGCCCAGATCTGCTGGAGCGCCTATGCTCTGATTCTTCATAGGCATGATCGGCTTTTGATTGCTGACGATGCTGAGCAGTAATGGCTACAGCAGCACCCGCAATGCCGACACCCGCGCCAGGGGTGCCGGCTTTACCTAAAAAAGAATCCTTCTTCGAAGAGGCACTGGATGCTCTTGACCGGGTCTTCTTTCTTTCGCCGTCACTCCGCACCCCACTGTCGAGATCGTCATCATTTCGACTTGAGCTGTGTCCATTGGAGGCGGAGCGTGAGAGGTCATTAACGGAGGTGGCGCCAATGTCACCATAAACGCTAGAAGCGTCAGGGACAGAGCTCCTCTTGGATTTCTTCTTCTTTTTCACATCCTCGAAGTCATCCTTTGATCTCTTTGGGCTATCATCTCGGGCACCAGATTCAGACTTGGAGCCAAAGAGCCCGAAGAAACTTCCACTAGTCCTCTTGTCCTTCTTGCCCTTCTTTGAATCCTCATAATCATCACCAGCCGGTGCCGAAGTAACTGATCGTGAATCATCGAAGTCGTCTCTGGGACTGCTTCTGGATTTCTTTTTCGATTTCCGAGGCTCTTCGTTATCATATCGAGAAGAACCTTCTGCGTCATCGAAGATGCCGCTGTCTCGCGATGACTTCTTGGATTTCCGATCATCAAAATCTCCGTCTCGGCTTGTTTCAGACGGTGTACTTGGAGGAAGAGAGACTTCAGTGGGATCCGTCTCATAGTGATCCGCACTCTTTCTCTTCGACTTGTCTTTCTTGCTGGCGCTTTCAGAGCTAACTTCAGACGGAAGAGATCGGGCCGGAGAATCGTAACGATCGCTGTCACGCTTCGACTTCCTCTTAGGCTTCGGCTGGGCCCATTCGTCTTCCTGATCTTGTAGGTCGTTGAAAGCGTCTACCGGGACAGAAACTTTTCGCCCGTCTCTTGATGAATCAGCTGAAGGCTCATCTTGTAGATCACCAAAGTTCTTTGAATCTCGCTTAGACTTCTTTTTCGATTTCTTGGCGGGTTCAAAGTAGCTCTCGGGTTCCTCAACGAATTCTTGAGCTACTGAAGGCTCTGCAGATGGTGTGCTTTCCTCAGCCAGACTCAGTCGTTTCGCCTCCTTGTCACGCCTTTTCTGTTCCTTCTTGCTCAGCTTGGGTTCGAAGTAGGTTTCGGTATCCTCTGCCTTTGGCGTTGAAGTGTCTTCGGAAGTTGCCAAGTCGCCACTCTGTCTCTTTGCGGCTTTGTCACGTTTCTTTTGCTCTTTCTTGCTCAGCTTAGGAGTCCAGTCGTCGCCGTCACCTTGAGGGGTATTCTCAACGTCTTTCGCAACGAAGTCTCGCCCAGATCCACTGAGTCCCGATGCATTAGAGGGTACTGCTCCAAGATCCGAGATGGTCTCCGCGTAGGGAGTTCTGTAGATCCCTGCCTCGTTAGATCCAGGTGGAGAATCACGCCTGCGGAATAACGGATCATTGATCACGATATTAGGATCGAAGCCTGTGTCCTGTAAGCCCGCAGCAACTGTTGCAGTGAAGTCTAAGTCGTCACCAAAAGCTCCAGGAATACGAGATGAGTCGGCACTGGACGGTTTTGGGCCTGTCGCAGGAGGGTTACGTCGCCTCGGAGGGCTCGCTGGCTCAACGACCACACCGCGATATTCGTAAAGCTCGTCCGGTTTCTTTCCGTTCTCTTTGGACTTCAAGTTCTTAGAACTATCGCTTGCAGCTGCGGCTCCGACACCTGCACCCATGATACCAGCCGCGATCGCTCCCCATCCGCCAGATTTTGACTTCCCAGATGACTTGGGTTCTACAGAGCTTTCACGGGCCTTTGCCTCAGAAGCTGAAACAAACTCATCTCTGTGATCAGAAGGACTTTCAACTTCGTAATGCTTTGTCTCATTTTGGCCCCAGGTCACACCTTTAGAAACGGTGGAGGATGTAGGAGATGTAACTCCACTGCCCTTTGGTCCAATGACAACATCAGATGCCGATGAGCGATTATTCTCCTCCCGATCTCTGGATTTGGATGAGCGCAAAGGTTCTGACCAGGCTGTCTCAGAGCGAGCCGGCTGGTCGTGGTCTTTGGAGCCAGACGAGCGGCCAATTTCCGAACGAGGGATGTCTTCGTAGTCTTTCCATTTTGAAGATTTTCGTTCTGAGCGAGGGGTGTCCTCACGATCGTTTCGACCGGAAGAGCGAGAGGTTTCAGAACGGCTTGAATCCTTGCGATCCCTGGACTTAGATGACCGACCAGACTCTGAGCGAAATTCTTGCTTTTCAGGTAGAGGAGATGGAGATGGTGTAGGATGGACAAGGTTCAGCAGCGGTCGAGGTCTGTCAGCGTCGATCAAGTAACCTGCCTCTGGGTTCGAGCGATCCAAATTGATAGCGGGAACACTAAAGTTCTGGAGATCCCTGGGATTTTTTATTTCGTAATCAGGTCGGAAATCAGCATTGGGCGCATCATATGGACCCTTCTTCTTATGATCTTCCATACCAGGTGGTGTGACAATTCGAATGGGTTCTTCCTCTTCCTTGTCCTCGTACTTGTTCACGACTGAAGCATCAGGAGAAGCAGAACGAGACCGAATGACTTGTGATGCTATCTTTCGAGCCATGACAATCTCACGATAAGCTCTGTCCGCTTCTTCTTGAATCGGATCGCGCTCGGGTTCTCGGCCTCGAGGCTTGGAATCGCGTTCATCATAATCGCTTCGCCCACCGCGTCTCTCGTCTCTTCGCTTATCGGACCTTGATGTTCGAGGGGCCTCAGAAGCGACTGCCGCGACGGCAGCTCCCATAGCAGCTGCAGTGATAGGTGCAGTGGAGTGCTCTGTCTCCTGGTAGATAGCTTCAGCATTGTGATATGACTTATCACGCGACTCTCGGTTCTCGTAGCGGAAGTCTTTATCGTCCCATGGATAATCATTCCGAGAGTCAGACTTAGAGCCTTCGGGCTGATCCTTGATCGAGGAGCTTCGCCTCCGAAGAAAGTCTGGCTCTCGCTCAACGGTCACAACGGTTGGCACTGAATCAATTCGACGATGCCCGACAGCGGATTCTACGGTTGGAGTTGGAAAAGCGTCATCGCCAACCTGGAACATGAAGGGGTCGACAGTAGAAACCGTGGAGATAGCGGCTTCGCTCTTCGTTCTGCGGTCATCGTATCGGTCGTCGCGAGCCGAGACATCAGAACGAGCACTACGACGCTCTTCCCTACGTTTCTCTCGTCTCTCGTCTCTCCCTTCCTCACGTGCAGAGTCCCGTCGTTTCTCCCGCTTCTTATCTCGGCGGGACTCATCACTGGAGTTGCGAGAGCTGTCCTTCTTCCTATCCTTGTCTCGACGCTTCTCCTTCCGCTCTTCACGGTCCGGGCTCCTACGTCTGTCTTTGTCTCGACGGCGATCGTCTTTTAACTCCCTCTTCTCACTATCTCGGCGCTTCAAACGATCCTCTTCGTGGTCATCATCGTCCTGGTATCTATCCTTTCGATCATCCTTACGATCTTTGACTATTGCAGCGCCAATAGCAGCTCCTGCAACACCCACCAAAGCAGCTTCAGCTACAGACTTGCTTCTGCCCGAGGAAGGTTTCTTCAGTATACCGCCAGACTCGGAATGAGCAGTGTACGAAGGTTCATAGATAGACTGTGAGACAGGAGTAATAGGTTGCGGATGTTGCAAAGGAGCAGGACCTGGCCGAGAGCTGATGTATGGCTCTGAACCTGAAGCAACTGAACTTTTTGCAGCTTCAAACCGCGAAGGATCTGTGGTTGGGACAGGAAAGACCCGCTGTAATGACGATTGTGAACCACTGAGACTCTCGTTTGGCGCAACGGGTAACGAATTCGTGCGTTGCCCAAAATCGCTGTGCTCAGTCCAGGAAACATCCTCAAATCCAACAGGCTCAGTTACGATGCCATGTAGAGAATTCGCAGGACCAAACAGTCGAGGGTCCACAACGCTGTTCTTTCTGGACAATGGGACTTGTCTCTTCTTTCCAAAGAAACCCCATCCACCCTGACTCTCAGCACCGAATGCCAATCTTGAATCAACACTGGAATCATACTCCTCGTCAGACGCAGATTCCCAGCCTTCTTCGTCAACCATATCTGACCCGTGCGAAATTCTAGAAGGACCCAGACCGCGACTTGCTCCATTGCGATGACTGAATTCCTTAAGCGCAAACACCTCCGGCTTCTTGCCATTCCGCGCAGCCTTCAAATCTAGTTTATTCTGCTCCCTCGCAAGTTTCGCTAAGCCTGCCCCGACGGCAAGAATCTCAGCCTCCGTCTTAAGATTCCCACTGCGGCGCTCTGAGCCGCTAAACCTTTCCCTATCACTGTAGGAATGTTTCTCCCTTTCTCTGTGGCTGTATCTCTCCCGCTCCCTATCAATTTCCTTGCCTTTCCTCGACCTGACTCCTCTACGTTTATGCCTCTTCAAAAACCCACTTCCGTATGCGAGATCCTCGTTTATCGACGTCGATGACGAGTTATTCGACCTAAATGAGCGATTGCTCGTCCGCTGGCGCAACCGCCGCCGCTCGGAAGGCGCTGTGAAGAATGAGCGCAGGCCGAATTTGTTGGTGGGGAATGTGCGCGAGATGTCGACCAGCTCGTAGGAGGCGCTGGAATCTGAAGAGGAGGAAAGATATTCTGCGCGGTCCTGGCGTGTTCGTGGGACGTCGTCACAATCCGAATGTCTGGATTCATGAAGGTGATGTTGATGTTCATGGTGTTTTCTTCTGCTGCTAGAGCTCTCGGGGCTCCGCCGTCGCCTGTCCGCCATCATTGTGGCCGTTGTTTATCCAGATCGCATTGATGTTTGGTTCACTATGGGCGGTTCGGCTTGTGAGTTCGATGGAAATGGTGGAAGCACCCGAATTAGGTGGCTGGGGTGGGTCTTGGCAAACAAATATTTGGGATTCCTTCAGCTGAGCACCAGCAGTACTGGCAGTCAAGATTCGATGGTTTCTGGATTCTGAGGATTGCGCACGCAATTCGGGCAATTCGGAATCATAAAAATATATTGCGAGTTTCGGTTTGATGATCGAGGAGATTTTCGTTTGACAACTCAACACTGGCTGGGTCGGCCGGCGGCTCCAATGATCTCCAAGCTGTTGCTAGGGCTGGGCTGACCCCTCCGCTAGGGTTCCACGTGATGGGCCTGCTCTCGTTCGACTGCAGTTTCTCTTTACAACTCAAAGCATTTAGGTTTGTCTGGAACTCAATTCCGATAAGTCGTTCCATGCCGCCATCTCCAACATATCGGTACAATACAATCTGAAGCTATATCGGCACCTCCCCAGCGACACTCCGCCAGAATTCACACCTCCTATCCAATTCCCGCACTTTAGCATCCCTAAATCCGTCCTCATCAATCACAAATTCCTGTCCCGTCTCCCAACTTTCTGGCACCCCAGCAACGCTCCCATTCGTAAGTTTATGCGCATTCGGATCGCCCGTCTGGAAAAAGCTCGCAAAGGCACCGGTATAACCTTCATATATGACCGGTTGCGTCTGCTGAATCGTGTTTACTTGGTTCCACCATTCAGTATCACTGGCATGCTTTGCCGGACTTATCATGTATTCTCCCACGTAACTCTTCTTATGCGCTGCTCTGGCAGTCCAGTAGGTAGGACACGCGAGGACGATATCCCGATAGATGAGACCTGCACGAGTGTATGTGGTGTTGTAGCTAGCGATCCCTTCCGACGATCCCTTGGCCGGGTAGAGCGCTTCTACGTGCTGGATATTGTCTCTAGAGACACTGGGTAGGAAGCCTCGAAGCCAGGTGTTGAAAGAGGCGATGCTGGAGTTGAATGGTGGGGAACCGCTGTTTGAGGCACTTGCAAGTCCTGGAGGGATGAAGTTTTCTCCCTCATGCGTATTGTACATCCCAAATCCAAAGTCAATATTTACCTCCCCCTTTGCCGTCGCCTCGCTCAGTAGCTGAGTCAAAAAGTCTCCATCAATGACCGGAGCCCATGTATAAGAACTCGTATTGTAAGTATGGCTCCCAGAGATTGCCAATGAAGCTGTACGCAACGTCTGCACATCAGCAGCCTTCAAACACTTCAAAGATTCTGGTCCAGCACAACCTGACAAATTTGCAAATGTATCGTAGATATTCTGCGCCTCAGGAGCATCGTAGTTATACATTTTCGGCCAGAACGGAGAGCTCGCCAACGCCTTGGAGAACAACGGTGGATTCGTCTTCCCTCCACTGCAAGAATCCGGAGTCAGTATTACTTTATCTAGGAATATTATGGAGCGTTCGGGAGTATTCGAACGTTTCGGTGCTTCCGAGTAAGACAATTGCTCGGAAGCAGCGAAGCTCCCGATACTCCCGAATTTCTCCAAACAAGGAAATAAAAACCCAGAAAATGTGCATACTTCGCGATGACCTGAGCAACGACAGACCCACCCCCGGCACTTTGACCCCAGATACTAACATTCTTTGGGTCACCACCAAACTTCTCAATATATTCATGAGTCCACTGAAGAGCAGCCTGCTGATCCAAAAGTCCAGGGTTGAGATCCGATGTTGGAGACGCGGTGATTTCTGCTCCCGGTAGGAATCCAAATGCGTTGACGCGGTAGTTGGGATACACGAAAATGAAATTGTTAGTGCTGGATACATTGAGCACTGGATAGCCGGCTGGTGGGATAGAGAATGAGCCGCCACCTTGGATGAAGGCTCCGCCGAAGTAGACTACTACGACTGGACGGAGAGGTTGACCAGTAGTCCAGGGCCGGGAGTAAAGACCGAGATAGAGACAATCTTCTGAGCCATTGACCTTCGCCTTAATTAGCAGGTATAAGTGGTATTGGAGTGGAGCACCTACTGTTCTCTGTGGGCACATATCAAAGCTCTGATTGGAATCGTATGTCCCATTGAGTATCCGCTCTGGAGGCTGGGGCGCCGCAAAGCGCCTCTCGCCTATTGGTGGTGCGCCAAACGGGATCTTCTTCCAATAGCTTATATTGTATGTTGAGGAATACGAACCTCTGAACGTGCCATAGTCAAGTGAGGCAATTAATTCTTGTCCAGTTGCAAAGGATGTCAATGTGTACGCCAGAAACCAAAGACGTTGCCATTGTGCCCTGATCATCATTGCTTGATAGCTTGCAAATCCAATGTGATTGATGATTGAGATCAGCTGCCATTACCTGGAACTCGTCTCTGGACAATGCGCGACGGCTTGCCTAGGAGAAGTAAAAGTATATGTGTGGAGGCCTCGAACTTTAATGACGATATGACAGGCTACTTCGCGGGGTACTAGGATCTGTGGGGTAATAATGATTGACCAGTAGGAATAACTTGACTATGTTATAATTTTTTACCAGCCGAATGAACCTTCATAATTACATCGGCATTCAATATCCCGAAGGACTGGAGTTTTTCCGAAGCCTGAAAACCTGCGCTTCGTAACATGAGCAAAACGCTGACTATGTACATGGAGAGAAGTTTTGTCCTTAGACAACTCATCCCTTCATTATATGTCCCAATCGAAAGAAAGGCAGCTTGAAATTCGGACAGCAAGTAAATGGGAATGTACACAGATTCAGATCATCTCCATAACATACAATGAATCAGAGCGCAGGAACAATACACGTATGGTAAATTTAAAATCAGACATCATTACCACGGTCCCCGAGGTCCATTATATCTTCTTGGGCCTGGCTCGATGATGTGAATCTCATCAGGTCCAGGTGGTGGCAAGGGAATCGCTCGATCCATCGCCGGAAGGTCGTCCTTGACATCTTCTTCCCTTCTCTCAATCATCTCTCTCATGATAATTGCAACGAGTTTCGGATTCTCCTCGTAAAATGCTGCTGTCTCCTCATGAAAATTCTTCCACAGGCGTGCTTGTAGGAAGCCAACTCGAGCAAAGACTTTTTTCAAGAGAGGATCAATCGTACTGACTCCATCATACAATGTCTTGCAAGATTGGAGGACTGAGGGCTGTGCAGCATCGAGACCAGCAATCTCAAAGTTATTAATGATGAAAGTTGAGATAGCAGCCTTGAAGTCTTGCATCAAATATCGGTCGGCACAAACGTAAACGTCGATGCTTAGTGAATATGCATATGACCAGGTGCGCAAATCTTCTGGCGACATTCTGTCCTCTCTTGTAGGTTCTTCGACGACCACTGAGTGGTTTCGGGCCCCTCGTCGGCGGTCTCGGTCTCTATCACGGGGACGAGGGGGATAGCCACCTACCACAACAGGAGGTGGAGGCATGCCGTTTGTATTCCAGCGGTTTCGAGGAGGTAGTGGTCTTCGTGTGACGCCACAATTCCAACATGGAGGTCCTGTCGTTTCAATCGTACAAGACGCGCAATTGCATTCGGGTCGATGCCTCCCAGGTTCTTTCCGTTGCCTCTGCTCCCATGCACGTTCTTGACGCCTACGTCGCCGATCCCTTCTTCTCCGACTCCTGGTGCTGAAGTGCGTCAGTTGAAATATATGTTCTTAATCGCCTCGATCTCGTGAGACTTCGCGAAAGCAATTTCTGATGACTGATAGTCTTGTCATGCCGATTCCGGCGCCAGAGCAATGATGCTTGCAAAAAGCGAGAGAGAAGATAGTATGATGATGATGATGATAACGACAATGAGAAATAGGAAGTCATTGATCTGGCACAAACATTCTTCGGAATATTCGAAAACACATACCTCTCGTCACTGGCACTTCCAGTGTCTGTTCCGTCCGCACTATCGTCATTGATCTCTTCAATAACCTCCTTGCCTTTGCCCTTGTCAGGATCCGCGATCAACACCGACGCGATCGGCTTTATAGGCACAAACTTCTCCTCGTACAGGTACGCGACTACAAAGCTGAATATAGATGGATCTTCCTCGGGTAAATCTATCCCAGCCTGGTCTTGCGCTTCTCGAAATCCTCCATCAAGAACAGTGCGAAACCATTCCGCTCGCCGCAGAACTTCTCGATGAACGGGAAACTCTTCCGCATGTGGGCCTACCCTGACAGGTATGATTTTGCTCTGATGCCGCCTATAGATATGTCAGAGATGTATGTACCGTAGAAGGTAGAGGCGCGCGCAAAATAGTGAAGTTTCAACGACAGAAATGAAGCCTCTTAAAATAGATCAACCACATACCCGTCATTGGTAGATAAGAAAAGGTCCTTCCTTGGATCAGAGGTATCTTTAGCCTTCACTGTCTCTTCCACAAAGTCCAGTACGACAACATCCGGTGTCTGCTCGCTTGGTTGTCTCATTGCGGCGTCAAGCGACCTTTCCCCGCCGTGATCTGCACCCCTCGTTCTAGCCATAGCTATGATCTTCTTGCTCGCAGCGACGTGACACAGATTTCGAAAAACAGAATCGCAAGTATGGTGTTGAAGGCGTAAGAAAAAGAATTTGTTGGAATGAAAGCCCCGCTCCAAGACAAGGCTCCAGGCTCCCGTTTGTGTGACCACACCTTCTGCTCCGAAGGCTGGCCGTACGGTGGCTTCTCAAGGGGTTTCGGATTCCTCAGTGAGCGCCTTCAGCTAGATCCGGAAGACGCAATATCTTCAGCGATAGCGATGCGGGCCGGAGAGTCACCGACAAGCCGTCTGCAAGCATCGTGAAGAGGCACGGCGGAGCATATCGCATTTGCGTTATTGATATCGCCGGTCGCGCGTGATCATCGCGGATGGTGGGTGGCTAGGCTGACCCCGTGGATAGAGGCTGAGAGCTGATAGAGCCGAAGGTCGTTGGCCGGCGCAATGCGGGTCATTGCGATCCTACCAATGGACGGTGCAGGTGTGAGATGCTGAACGGACGTGGTGCACTGGTGCATCGCATCTCTTTAGGGTGTGGGTGTAGGTGTGGGTGTGGATGGAAGCAGCTGGCTGCAGGACCTACATGTAGGACGTAATAAGAGTATGTCCAGTATGCGGGGGTGGTATTCCCAAAACTTGATAGCGCATCTAATGTCGTTGAGGCACAGCACCGCATCGTGCATACATAGGTACGGCTTCCCCCAACGGGCTGGGTTGCGGCCTGATATATTTACATGGCGAAACGTGGGGAGGGCGAGAGGAGAGCCCCGACCAATCCTACGCCGTCCGTTTTCCTCAATCTCACACCCTCTCCAGTTTGGATGAAAGCCTGGAGCGAACCAGTGTTCTATGCTCTCATTTTGATCACATCAGTGCATGTTGACTTCACCTTTCTCAGATTGCAAATCTACTTGTCCAGGGATCTCAATCATCCCATCCATAGCCCTGTTCGTTCGTTCTAGATCTCATCAACAAGACATTGCAGGAAGACACCGCTCCTTCGAGATACAGTTGTCTACGAGCGTATCTGTCGAGGCCCATCACAGGGGCTGGAAGCATTGACATGGCATTCTCTCGACTCTCAAGTCTTCTCCGAGTCCCCTTTCCATCGCCGGCTCAGGAGTTCAATTGGGCTTTGGAATGCGTCTCGCAGCTCTCAAGACAATTTATGGTCAAGTTCATGCAATTCTATGTCCTGAATGGCGGTATATTCTCGTAGCAAACGTAGAAGGAATAATGGCCGCGTTGATTTACAGAAAGTATTCCAGCAGCTGATAACAAGACCTCGAAGGTTTTGTGGAAGTCGTGCTTAGCATACGGCAGTACTACTTAAGGAAACTACCATTGGTCTTCGCCAAAATCTCATCGTAGTAACTATGTTCCCAGAGTCAACTTTCACTTAATTCAAAACCAACGACGATCAAGCAAAACTCACCCTTGGAAAGCTAGCCAGCCTTTCTCAGGTGTCCCAACCTGATTATATGTGAATTTCGCCTCCTCCTCTCCAATCAAAATCTTCTTATGCCCGCTACCAGCTTCCGCAGCATCAACCTAGCGGGGTCAGCATTGCTAGATCAAAGAAGAGGGGGTGTACCAATAATTGCGCGTGGCAAGTCTTATCAAGGCTCATAAACCAAAATGCGGCCTCATCCACGCTCTTACCAACAGTCAATAGTCCATGGTTCTGCAGGATACACGCCTTTCCATCACCCAAGCACTCAGCAATGCGGATCCCTTCTTCTCTGTCCAAGACTATACCTCCAAAATTATCGTACCTGTTCATCGAAATTTCAAGGTCAGTATTTCTCGTTGAAAATGAAGCAAGAACGACTGGACTCACACGGCATGCGACTTCCAAAAGCGGAGCGAGTCTTGCGTTATCATGTCCAACTCACGACCGAATGCGCTAAAAGCCTTGCCATATACACTGTGTGCATGACAGGCTGCTGTGACGTCCGGGCGAGCCTTATGGACTATTCTCAGAAGTCAATTCTCTCATCTTTTGGAAGGACATAGACAGCCACCTACTTTCGCTATGGATTGCAAATGCCTGAGTATGTGTTAGCCCATGTGAAACCAATGTTGAGAGAGGGGATTAAGAGGTTTCATTGTTACACATGAAGAGTGAAGTATGTATTCTAGCTGTTGATACAGAAATAAGACCTACAGCAGCGTTGATCGGTTCGTCGCCCTCAACCACGTCCCCATCTTCATTCACAAGTATAAGATCCGAGACGCAGATCTGGGAGAAGTGCTGAGAGAGTGGATTCAACCAAAATTGGTTTTGGTTAATAGGATCGCGGACAGATCTAAATAGCTCGTTTCAACATACATCCTCATGTCAAACTGTGCCTCGGGAAGCTCACATGTGGCCGGCGACGCCCTCATCGAATCCGCGTTCCGCAAAACTATCTCCAGGTCAATTATAGACTGCGAGATTGGACAGGGAAGTGCTAACATCCTGAAAGCAGCTGCTAAATGTTGTTTCCGGTACAGTCGCTCATCCTCTGAGGTCTCGAACTTGGGGTAAGCGCGGATCTTGAGCTTCTTACCGGATACGGTCCTTCCTTTGGCTCCCACTGAGGCATTGGATGCCGATTCTGAGACCAGAGTCGTTGCTGAAGGCGCCATTTTGTTATTTATTTGTTCAAGAGGGAAAATTGTGAAGGAGACAAAGTGTTGGTGGCAAAGAGAGGATGCTGATCTTTTGCCCCACTATGCGGGGTAGTGGGGAGTGGGAGGTTCACCGGCTTCTCTTCAATTACAAATTAGCTCTTCTTGACAGGTAAAGAATGTGATATATTGGGTGGCGCACTGCCTGGTCATTGACTAAAAAAGATACAGTTTTAATAGACAATAAGAAATATATGTCAAATCATCCCACGCATCTTATATACTAGCCCCCCAGAAAAGCTTATATCCCACAATCGCTAATGCAGATCGCAGTATCCAAGGAAATAATCGTTATATTAACAGTTCAGCCGCCTAATATGCAACTCCTCTGTATCCTCCGTATGGCTGGGTCCCCATGTTTGGTAATGTTGGTTCCCGTGGCGGGCTTCCATGTATTCCGCCGAGTGGTGCTGCTCCCGCTACTAAGTTCTCGTGGCTATCGGATGGGTGAGTACGATGTGAAATGGGAGTGTAGGGTCGTAGAGGTGTAGACCCGGCGTATGGGTTTGCGGGCTCGTTCATGAACGAGTCGGCGCTGTTCTGCTTCGCGAGAGAGTTCTTCGGGTCGTGTTCGTAGGCGCTGTTCATGGGAACTTTCGTGGGATCCATGAGGAGAGAGTTTCGGGCGTCGAGAGGAGTAAGGTTATCGAGGTCACGGTTAAGTTTTTCTAAGACTTGTTAGTAGGGCCTCTTCAATGAGTGAATGCAAACTTACCAGCCTCCTTGCGCTTCTTTCGGTGGGGGTTCTCCTTACAGCACATGATGATTGCGTTCACAGCGATCAAGATAGCCAGAACACCAGTCAGGCATGACTGTACAGCAATGAGAACCACTCCAGTGACGGTCTGGGTGGTTTGTGCAATTCCAAGCTCCTCGACGAAGACGAGAATGCAGACCACTGAAAGGACTCGAACAATTTGGATGAAGATGTTGATCACATTGCCAGATCGTCTCTCGTAAGGTCGATTCCAGACGAGCAGACTAAGCATCAAGCATTCAATGATCAGCTGTGCAACGGTTTGCGATAGTCCGTGCCCATCCCCAGCTGCAAGAACGCACCCTTTCGCGAACATGTAGATGATGATTGGGACGAAAAGCCACCAGAAGTCCTTCTTGTAGCTGTCGTAGAAGATGCTATACTTCAGCCAATGTTCCTTCTTCTCATAGAGACCGGACGCGTCGCCTTCGATTTTCTTCAGATGGTTTGCTGTTCGCCAGATCTTAAAGACAAAGAAACCAAGAATGGCGGAGAATAGTCCTAAAGTGATACCAGCAAGGGTTTTGGCAGCCCATGAATCTCCGTGTGTAAACTGGAAGATACAGTAGAGAACCCAGACACCATAGAGCACGAGAATCAAATTGACAATAGTTCGAGCCATGGTTCTCCAGTAATG
Organism: Lachnum nothofagi; assembly: GCA_003988875.1. Taxonomy (NCBI): domain Eukaryota; kingdom Fungi; phylum Ascomycota; class Leotiomycetes; order Helotiales; family Lachnaceae; genus Lachnum; species Lachnum nothofagi. Next base: position 147,880 of record QYSG01007780.1, read on the forward strand.
TTTCCTGAATCCAGTCAAACTCTTGGGGAAGGAACCAAACAGTGCCCATGTCTCAAGTATGACCTTGAAAAAGAGGATCCCGACAGCGATTGCAGCAATGACACATGCCACGATAAGCAGAACGGTCATGAAAGTATTGGCTTGGGGCACACTCAATTGTTCAACATAGGCCTGGATACCTGAGACAGTTGTCTCGATCGAGGAATTTGAGTTTGAGGAAGAGTTTGCCGCTGAGGTTGAGTTGGTGCTCGTGCTGAGAGAATCGCGAATCATCAGGAAACCGTCCGCCAACCCATCAAACGATCTCTTGGTGACAGAAGAATTTGAACCATCCCCGAACACCAATGTAGCATTCTTAAGGAACTGAACGCTGTCATTGGTTAGATTGCCACCAGTTTTAGCACGGAAGTTGTCAATCGAGGTCTGCATGGCGGTCCAAGGGATAATGCCTGCGCTGAAAGCAAAGTTCTTGCAGAAACTCCGATAGACTGGCGGGTAGTTGACCGACATCATACCATTCATCGCCACTCCCTGGAAAAAGGTGAAGACCTCAGTGAATGAGGGGCTTATTGTTCCAGTGCCTCCAGATGCTCCACCTGCAGCTGCAGCTCCAACCGCGGAAGCTCCAGTGACGACAAGAGCAGCTCCAGCAATCCCAGCTGCAACATAGGATACAGCAGGTACGCTAACAGTCTTTCCATTGTTTACTTGCGACGTCAGGCAAGCAACGTCCGCACCAGTACCGGCCGACTTCAGTTCAAGTGTTGCCTGAGCTGCAATATCAGGGACCGAGAAAGCGATTGATGGAATCATTGACGCGTACGAGTCCGGTATGGTCTGGATGCCAGAAGCTGAGAATACGCCGGAAGGTACTAAAATGCTTGTTAGCTGGTTCCCAGATCAATCGAGGTGACTAGAGCATACCGGGACAAAGTTGCTTAATATATGTAGAATCATCACAAGGGTTGAAACTGTTCGAGTACACTTTAGTCCCATAAGCTGTGACGTTGAGTGTAGCCTGTGGAATGATCAGTATTTCCTCTTTCATTCTTCAAGTAGGAACCTTGTCTTCGTACCGTGACATTCATAGTCGTGGCGCTTGTGCCGGCGACATTGAACGTTACTTGTTTCTGATCCGCATTGTATTGCACATCCACAGCTGATACTGTGATATTTGACCCATCTAAACATGTGCTGAAGCCGGAAGTCTTAAGGATCTGGTCCGCGAGAGCTCTGGCCGGCAGGGCGCCCAATAATAACAAGGAAACAGTCGAAAACGAGGAGAGCGGCCGTGAAAACATCGTGTTGATGTGATGGTGCCTCGCAAGCTCGGGATAAGAGCTCCCCCAACGCCACCGTTCCTCCAAGCAAATGGTATACCTATATCCTTTTCTACGCCCCAATAAAACGCTATATGATATTCGAAGTCCCCTCTATATTCCTAGAATTCGGTCTCTGGAAGCTCGATGTTGGCGTGCACACTGAAGGAAATACAATAAAGATGTATGATGCAAGTCTAGTCCAGGGTCTACCTGAAGAAGAATAGGAAATGGTCGATGCGGACGGTTTGCTGCGTGCTCGGAGTGGATATGTTCGAGACGAGAGTGTTGTTGTCGGTAGCCGGAGAAGGGGGACAAAACGACGGAGGAGCTTTTTGGGAATTACGATGCGGGAGTCGAGGGTATGTTGGGCAAAACGACGGCGATGAAAAGGAAAGCAGACACACGCAAGAGACAACGAATGGGCAAAACGAGCGAGAGTGCGCGGGTGTTGAGTCTACAAGAAGAGATCCTCACGACACAGGAAAGGGTGAAGAGCGGCGGAGACCAGAGTCCAGAGTCCAGAGTCCAGAAGGTCCAGGGCCCCGAAATCATCGACCCACGCGAAACAGCCACTTCAGCGACGGCGTCAGGGGCACGGGAGCCACTGCGCACCAGGGAAACACTGCGGCGATTCCTGTTTGGGCGTAGAGGCGGCGCAACGAGAGTGGGACGCGCCGATCATTGGCCGGCGGTGGAGGCGGTGCGGCCCTGGTGCTAGCTCGATGCAGAGTAGCGTGTGCAGGCCCGTCACCGCCCCTGCATGGCCGGACGAACGACGTTGCGACGCAGCGGCCTGATAACGCGCAATTGAGTCGGCAGACGCCGGCCTGTCGATGTTGGCGAGCACGAGCCGGCCTGAAACCCCAAGGAGACTTCTCTACTTTTACCCGAGATCTTGCTTTTATGGACACTGCAAGATTGGTCGGTGTGCAAAACGCTGCTTGGCGCGCGCACAGATGATGCTGCGTGGATAGGACGCGGAAGTTTTGGAGGTCGATGGCGGGCTGGTGGGAGCGTGTCTTCCTGAACTTCCTGCTACTGTACAGCACGCTCCGTTGTGACTGCTCTCGCGTATTGAATGATCTCCCAGGTCTCGAAAACGAGTCTCATTACGACGTAGATCCACCGCGCTGGGCTATTAGGCGAACTCCAAGCCAAGGAATCAAGGACAAATCCAACTCTAGAACTCGAACTGCTTCAAATTTATGCACACTGCACAGCCTACAACTGTCACGGCCATGGCACTACCTAGCCACCGTCGGTGCCTTCTATCGCTCTGGGCAACCTGCAAGAAAGCGTCTTTGTGTCACCACAGAGCTCAGTTAGCATCACGGCTTCCCTTCACCAACAAGTTTCATACAAGTTTCTCAGACTCTTGAACACCAGCACCGATATCAGGTCCGACACTCTGCGGTTGAGGCGCATGCCAGAACCCTGGTCTCCCGGTGATGGCGTTTGCAGCGCTTTATTTGGAAGTAACGCTCAGACTGTACCAACCAGTGGGGAGCGCGCGCATGTATTCCCCATGAAAGGGTGAAAAGATGAGAGACCCTTTTAAAAACAAGAATTGGTCAGGCGTGGGTTCCGACTTCCAAGATTCCAGGAGCGTCAACTTCGCATGAATGTAATGAACAACATGGCGGGGTGTTCCCGTAGGCGGGTACCTTAATATTGACCCATGGACGCGGCGAATTTCCGAACGTTTCAAGACCAGGTAAAGTCTTTGAACCAGCTTCGAAGAGTTTGAAAAAGTACGGCAACTAAAAGTCAGCTTTCCAGCTCCAAAGTTTTCGAAAGAGACAACTTACAAGGCCCCAAAAATGAAGGCCATCTCTCCAGTCACACGGAATAAACAAGCCATGGCACGTCGGAGACTTTCATTGTCATTTAGCGTATCTTGGGAGATATTCTGGCATTGAGTTATGGCTCTCTAGACTTCTATTGCTCGTGCTCATGGTTCAGAACGTAAGAAAGATAGTGCGATAAGCACTCCGTGCTTGAAAGAAGGGAACGGTGTCGAAGCATTTTAGTTCTATTTCACAGAGCTCCGATGTCTCACTGCGCGTGGGGATTTATAAATTGGCGCGCTTCTTGAAAGTCTTTCTTACCAAAGACAAGAGAACTATTGAGAATTATCGAGAAGCTCTTCACCAGAAATGATGAAAGAAAACTGAAAAAAAAACACGAAGATCCATGACCAACATGTCATTGGTCAGATCGTTCCTCGTTCCTCGTCCCCCGCATATACAGTGCGCTAACGATGCTGACAGTGCAAGAAATTGAGTCGTCGGCGAAGACTTATATCAAGCGACTTCGTACGCATTCCAACGGCTCTTGTTTGCCTTTGTGAAGATTTGGACCACAAAATTAGGCTGCACAAAAATCTCTCTGCAAGCATGACCGTCTCCCATTGGCCCACTCGTTCGGTGGCTTCATGAACCGTCTTACGAACGGGACTCTGTGACGCATATAGTATCCGATGTCAACGTGGACTTATAAAGATCTTGTCAGGACTTCAACCGTCATTCGATTTCCAATTAAGCTTGCATCCCTTTGATGATAACGATTCACATCTTCAACGATATGCCGCTCGTGACTGGAATTTGAAGTGGTCTCGAATTTGCTTGGCACCAGGCAGCACTTGTGTCTGAAAGCTCTTGCTTTGTCCAAGAAAGATCGAGAAGAAGCCCAACCAGATCGCAAGATGGGGGATTCACCGATCAATTCGAGCGATCAAGGGCAAAGTCCAAGCTTTGAAGCAACGTCTCATCCTCGGTCGGCGAAGAGCCAAGCGGAGGCCCCAATCATCAGCGCCTATCCAGCCCCTTCGAGCGATGGCAAGCCCTTCAAAGCCCCAATATCCGAAAAGGTGGAAGAGGACAACCAAGATAAAGATGACTCCCCAGACTATTCAAGCAAAGCGAAGAATAAAACATCCATCAAGGACTACTTGGTATCGCCTCCCATATCCTCTGTCGAAAACACTCAAGCTAATGTACCCTACAGCGGATATTCACTTATTCAACGCTAGTGGATCGATTGCTACTGGGAGCGGCCTTACTCGGGAATATCGGCGTTGGAGCGACTCTCCCGCTCATGAATGTCGTTTTCGGCCATCTAGTAGGGAATTTCAACAACTACTTTGTACCTAATTCAACCACAACGAAGGGGGAATTCATGGACTCTCTCAATCAACAGACACTTTACATTGTCTACTTGTTCATTGCCCGATGGGTGCTGAACTATCTCTCCATGTTTGCGTTCCGCATGACAGGAATTCGAATGTCTGCGAAAATCCGGCTGGAATACCTCAACGCAATCTTCGCTCTTCCAATATCTGTCATTGATACACTTCCCTCTGGTCAAGCCTCCAATACATTGACTACAACAGCGAACGTGAGTTTACATTTTCACTCCCAAGAATATTTGGAGGATCTGGAGCGTTCTCAACTCTGTTGCATTGAATATCAAGGTGTTCTTGGCGGGATTTGTTTTCTGAAGCACTCGAATACTGTCAAATGTTTCTTGATCGAGCACTGCTGACACAGATAATTTGCAGGTACTTCAAATCGGCATATCAGAGAAGCTTGGGATCTTCTTTCAGTTTACGTCAATGTTGATCACCGCTGTTATTGTAGCTTTCACATTTAACGCTGTCTTGACGGTGGTGACGGCTTCCAATATTCTATTTCTTGCCATTATTTACGGCACTGTGGTACCAATCACCTTAAAACTGAACAAGGAGGTCGAGCATGCCGACGAGAAAGCTGCGTCGATCGCTGGTGAAGTGCTCGGATCTATCCGGATGATTGCTGCATGCGGCGCAGAGGGTCGAGTCGCAAAGAGATACTCTGGATGGGTTGAAGAGTCTCGACGAAGGGGTTTCAAGATAAGCCCTTTCCAAGGTATACAATTCGCCCCGCTATTCTTCAGTGTCCATGCCACTTTAGCTCTCAGTTTCTGGTTTGGCTTCAAGCAGTATCTCAAAGGTCATATTGATGATGTAAGCACTATCGTTATAGTCTTCATGTCTGTTATGCTCACAGGCTTCGCGATTTGTAAGTCGCAAATTCTTTCACTGAGAATTGGTGCTAACAAAAGCACAGCTCAAACCGCAGGCCCCATCATTGCCATAGGTAAAGCCATGACCGCTGCGGCAGACTTCTTTGCCGTCATTGACGCTCCCAAACCTTCTGTTACCGGTTTGAAAGAGCCCGACGTCTCATCTCGCGACGATATCGAACTTACATCGGTAACCTTTGCCTACCCTAGCCGACCACATATCAAAGTTCTCGATGATATAAATGTTCGTTTCGAAGCTGGGAAACTAACAGCAATTGTTGGAGCATCAGGCTCAGGCAAAAGTACCATAGTAGGATTACTGGAGCGGTGGTATGAGCTCGATGATGCGAAGCAATTCCGGCTTCCAGAAAGTGCCATGAAAAGTGAGAAGGAGAAGGCTAAAGAGAAGCGATTAGAGGAAGAAAAGGCTCCGGGAAGCAGAGGTAATGCAACTGAGCCCCCTATCTCGCTCGGTGGGAAGATCCTGGTGGGAGGCAAGAACCTGGCCGAAATTGACCTGAAATGGTGGAGATCTCAAATCGGCCTCGTTCAACAAGAGCCATTTATTTTCAACGACACGATATACAACAACGTGGCCTATGGCTTGATTGGCTCTCAATGGGAGTATGAAAGCGACGAGGCGAAGAGAGAACTCGTTCAGCAAGCGTGTAAAGAGGCGTTCGCCGACGAATTCATCACGAAACTGCCCCAGGTATAATGCCACTTTCTTCGATCATGGGAGGATTTTTGCTGACATATGAAAGGGTTACGAAACTCAAGTCGGCGATGCTGGGATTAAGATCTCAGGTGGCCAGCGTCAGCGCTTAGCGATCGCTCGAAGTATCATTAAACGGCCAAAAATCTTAATTTTAGATGAAGCCACAAGTTCAATCGACGTCCGCGGAGAGAGGCTAGTACAAGCCGCCTTAGATTGCGTTTCGCAGGGTCGAACAACCATCACCATAGCTCATCGCCTTTCAACAATAAAAAAAGCAGACAAGATTGTGGTCATGAGAAAAGGTCAGGTCATCGAGCAGGGCACCCATGAGAGCTTACTTTCCAACGAAGATGGAGCCTATTGGGCTTTGGTAAATGCCCAAAAGCTGTCCATGGGCGAGGGATTTGCCGATGAGAGCGACTTGATCGAAAATTCGAAGATGGAGCACGAGCTCGTGCGCGAAATAAGTGCTACAGACGCAGCAAAAGAGGTCGAAAAAGAAGTGGCGTGGAAGAACAAGAGCTTCTTCACAAGTTTTGGACTTCTCATTACTGAACAGAAGGCTCTCTGGCATTGGTATCTCATCTTGTCGATTGGATGTATTGGTGGCGGAGGTTGGTCCACCATATGGCATCTATGCTAACCTTGCTTCTGAGCACAATAAGCTGACGCATTACATAGCGGCGAACCCAATCCAAGCGTATCTTTTTGCGAAAATACTCGGAGTTATCAGTTATACAGGCGCAGCGCTCCAGAGAGCTGCAAATCATTGGTCTCTCATGATTTTCATTCTCGCCCTAGGTACTTTGGTTGCGTATTTCTTGCTCGGCGTAGGTACAATTTCTGAGGATTTTGGCCCCTATCTGGAGCGTTCGAGACTACTGGGAGCCTAGATACTCCCCGGTGCTAGCTTCGAGGGTATTTAATTGTCTCGGGAGCTTTAAACATTCAAATACTCCCGAGTCTCCCAAATGTTCCTTGTTCGGAAAATGCTGACTCAGGAGTCTTGCAGTGGTCTTCAAATACTATCTCTATGAACATCGCTTGCACATATCGTCAACAATACTTTGAAAGCATTTTGGGCAAGCCGGTGCCTTTCTTTGACGCAGAGGAGAATTCATCTGGAACGCTCGCTGCTCGTGTTGCAAATGACCCTACGCAACTGCAGTATGTTGATTCCCTAAGTATCTCATTCATAATTCTGGGAATATCGGGAGCTTTGATACTCCTGATAAAGTATTCTACTCGAAAGTTCCGACCTCGTCGAGTGCCGCAAACTACTCTGAAATATTTCTTCGCCGAGTAAAGCTGACTCTAAGACTTGCAGACAGATGTTGGGGATAAATATGGCGATGGTCTATATTGCTGTTCTGAGCATGATCGGCTGTGTTATCATAGCTTTTGTCTTTGGCTGGAAGTAAGCGGCTTTAAGCATCTCCAAGATCTTTGAAGCCCTCGAAGTTGTCCTTCTAGTACGTCTCGGGAGCTCACAATGTCTAGGTTAACTCTTCTGGCAACATTCGTAGCTGCGCCAATCATAATCGTCGGCTCTTACTTCCGCCTGCGCTACGAATTACAATTTGAAGCAATGAATCAAGCAGTCTTTGCCGAAAGTTCCAAATTCGCAGCTGAAGCAATTGGCGCTTTCCGAACAGTGACTTCATTGACTCTCGAAGATATGATTTGCCGAAGGTATGAAGTCTTGCTCCAAAACCACGTCAACAAAGCCTTCAAAAAGGCCAGCTACACGACAATTGTGTTCTCGTTCTGCGACTGTATCGTGCTGTAAGTCCCTGCGCAACACCATGGAGTATAGGATGCTTACCTGCTTTGCAGTCTCTGCATGGCCCTGACATTTTGGTACGGTGGAAAATTGCTTGCTGACCGAGAATACAACGCCGTGCAGTTTTTCATCATTTACCTTGCAGTGGTCAATGGCTCTGAAGGTGTTGGAACCTTCTTCAGCTTCGGTCCGAATATGGCCCAGGCCGCGGCCGCTGCAAACCGAATTCTAAGCTTCCGGATCCGTGACATAGATGCCTCCTCAAAAGCAGCCCTTCAACTTCAAGATACTGACGGTGGCGTGAAGATTGAGCTCCGGGACCTATGGTTCAAGTATCCGACTCGAGACATTCCCATCTTCCAAGGCCTAAACTTGACTGTAAAGTCACTTTGTTCCACACTACGATGAAGCTGACTCTGTTTTAGATCGAAAAGGGCCAATTCGCCGCACTTGTCGGGCCATCAGGTTGTGGCAAAACCAGCATCGTCTCCCTACTAGAGCGCTTCTATCCTATCCAAAAGGGCAAGATACTTTGCAACGAGAACAACATAGCTGAGCTTGACATACACGATTATCGTAGGGCCATCTCACTAGTTGCCCAAGAGCCTACACTCTTTCAAGGAACCATTAGAGAGAACGTTCTCCTAGGCGTTGAGGAGGATACCCCTACGGAACGGTTGCACCAGTCATGCCGCGACGCGGAGATACATGATTTTATCATGTCTCTACCTGACGGTTATAACACCGACGTTGGAAATAGAGGCATTGCGTTGAGCGGAGGACAAAAGCAACGCATCGCAATAGCCAGAGCGTTGATTCGTCAGCCACAGGTGTTACTTTTAGATGAAGCCACCTCAAGTCTTGATAGCGAGAGCGAAAAGCTTGTTCAGGCGGCCTTTGAGAGAGCTGGAAAAGGGCGCACTATGGTCGTCGTTGCGCACCGATTGAGCACTGTACAAAATGCGGATGTCATTTTTGTGTTAGGTGAAGGCAAGGTTCTAGAGAAGGGAGACCACGCAGCCCTGCTCAAACAAAGAGGAGTGTACTATCAGATGGCAAGTAAAATCCACCTTTTGAGTATCAAATTACTAACTCGATGTTGTGTAGTGTCAGTCTCAGGCATTAGACCGATAGACTTCCTCTACTCAGCGGCTGCGTAATCGCACGCATGTTTGCTCAATCTTAATGTAATCAGTACTAAATACCACTCAGTTCTTTTAGATAGACATATGTCAGGCATTTCTTTGGTAACCTGCATCAGGAATGGAGCTCTCAAGCTGTCATAATGATGAAAGCGGCTAAATTCAGGTAAGCTTGGTAGGTCTAGGTCTTTCAACAGTACCCACTTACCACCTCGTCCCGTCAAAAAGGGGTTAAGCGAGATGCCCAATTCTTGGGACATCGCGACGCTCTCATTTATTGTTACTAAGGTGAATTCAGAGATCGAATCTCATTAAATTCAGATGACAGAGCAGGTGGCTTCTCGATCTCTTCATTTCGGAGGCTTTTTACCAGCTGTTCACGAGGGAGAAAAACCAGCCTTAGTGACGTACCCGGCGTGGTTCTAAAATGTCTGCGTCCAACCGCAATTTCGCAACCACGGGCCCTAAATTGAAGCTCATCACTAGTGGTGGTAGTTGAGCTCCCCACATTTGGCACATCAAAATACCGTCCAGCCCACCTCGCAAGAGCTTCTGGGCGTCTCCGGTCGCAACTCTCGTGCCGCGACTGTGCTCCAGCGCGAAACTGAGAATTCTTTTTAGAAAAGCAGTTCTTTGCTGATCATTATCTTGACATGCGATATGGAGGCGCCACAACAAACGACTACGCCTAGTCATGTCAACCTAGCTATGCTGGAGCTTGGACCAAACGCGATAACGGAGGGGCATCATCAGCAATCAGTATGCTGCTTTCGCAAGCCCAATTCTCCTACTGCCTTCTTACTAATCTATTTCTTAAAGCAGTCATCGCCAAGTTCTACAGCTTCAAGTCCTTCAAGCCCTTCCGTCCCCGCCTTCCCCACCGAGAATACTTCTAAGGAGACCTCAAACGGAGCGCCATCTGAATGGGACAGTGCTCTTGGTAGCTATCTTTTTGATTCTCTGCCCGAGGTGGCCTGATTAAGTTATATTGGGTAGGACAGGCGTACTAGGAGTTCAGAAGGAAATGAGGCAGCGCGTTCTGAGCACGGCGACTTTGTTAGAGGGCAGGACGGTGCGAGAACTATGCGATGGGAATATCGAGAGAAAATGGCGTTGGTGTGTGAATAGGAATATTAATTGGAGGGTGCACATTCTGAAACTTATTTTGTTTAAGGCGATTTCGTACCTCTCATAAAGTATGGAAGGAACGACCTGCTTCCCCAACTCTTTGACATCCTATCGTCTGCAACGCGATGGCCTGTTATAATAGGAGGCAAGTGCCTTCCTTCCTTATCACTTTATTCTGACATCATCACACTTTCCTTGGTCGTAATGTCACCCTGTACTTCTTATCTGGCTTTTGTATTGTAAATTCCTTCATTGCCAGCTCCAGATTTAGGTTCTCTAACTGTATCTCGTACCTCAAAAGTAATTGTGCAATCATTTTCGTGATGAATTGGGTAGCAACGTTCCGTCCAATGCACTGCCTTGTACCGTGCCCAAATCCAAGGAAGCATGTTTTCATAGTTGCTTGGTCTTGAGTCTCATCTGTCCACCGATCTGGATCGAACTTATTGGGATTTTTATAGACTGCTGGGTTTCGTCCAATAGTCGCGGCAGGCACCCCAACTGCGACTCTCCCAGGAACGTATACGCCGCAAATCATTGCTCCTGCCTAAAATCCTCGGATTAGCACCGCTCAACCAATAAACATGCTAGAGCTCCTGGAGCTCCAGAAGTCTCTGGAAAGGGAAATATTTTTTACCGGAGGCGTATCCCGCGGCATGGCATATCCAATTGGTGGGTGCAGACGAAGACATTCGATCTCAGCGTTTTCAAGGAGGTTCAGTTTTTGTAGCTTTGTGAAAGGGACTGGTTTGCTACCGTCGAGTTTATCCGGGAACAAGCTCTCAAGACCTCTAGTAATGCGGTCTTTTATCTCTGGACTTTTGCACAGATAGTATATCATCCAGTTTAAGGTTACACTACCCGTTGAAGCTCCGGCGACCCTGCAAAATATCGTCAGCTTTGTTCCATCACTCAGACGGATTTAGCTTACATTAGGGATGAAGTCTCAGCCCTAAGTTCTGCGAAATCCATTCTTTGTCCCGTCTCCGGATCTTCGGCTTCAATGAAGCGCTGCATAATATCCTGTCGAGGCTTTCCGCTGGGGAGTAGCTGCCCACGGTCTTCATCGTATCGCCTCTCCAATGCTTTTCTCGCGAACTCAAGGTACTCAACACGTGCTTTCCAGAGCCTTTGAACGTAAGGCAGCGGCAGCCAACGAAGGATCTTTACATTCCATTTGCCGAACGGCAGGATTCCACTCATATTGGCAAATCTTTGTGATTGTTCCACGAGTGTCGAGTATCTCGCAGGTTTGCCAGTCTCAATGACACCAAAGTTACCACCTACAGAGTTTTGTCAGCGATTGTTGACGAGGCAAACTTTAGGACCCGAAATCGTCTCATTATTCCAGAGACGATTTCCAAGCCAGGTAAGCGCTTTCTACAACGACAATGATTATACTGCAAAGTTGCATACCTAAAGCGAGCTCCCCCATGACGTCCATCGTGAACAATTCAAACCAGAAATAGATATCGAACGATTCATTTCTGTTGGCAAACTCATCCATTTTTTTCATGAACTTATCTAGCATCTGGTCTACAAGTTCCTGGAGTCAGCATCACTGAATCATGAAAGTGTCAATACTGGAGCTTAATTGCCCCAAGAATGCCTGAAGATCTGAAAACTTCCAACAGAGGCAGAGGCATACCCATAAATGGCTCAAACAATTGAAGTGATTGCGCGCTGAATCCATGCGCTATCATTCTACGCTTTACGGCATGACGCTTTTTCGAACGAGTGGAGAAGAGTGATTCTCCAGTGGTCGAGAAAGAGTCATACCATGATGATTTACCGAATTCTTCGGCGCCTTTGCCGTGGCCTGAAAATGGTCAGATAGTGAGGATCGGTGGACTACGGTGGCATACCGTATATTGCTTTGATAGCATCTGGATGATTGAAAGATACAGAGTTCGGACCTGTACGTACAGCTACAGCTCCAGGATTTTGAGCGAATAGGTCACTGACCCATTGAGTCCGGCGCTGCTCTTTGAGGGCTTTGGCTTCAAGAAACCCGCTGATTTTTGACAGGCTCGGTCCCGGGATCTTACTCAAAGGCGAGAGAAAGAAGCGATAAACAAGAAGGCATATAGGATACGCAATTGCAGCTAAGGCCGCCAGGCGTAGCATCACGCTATGGTCCATAGCATGAAAGTGGTCACCCGGATATGTTGAGATGGAGCCCCTCACTGGAGTAAGAAAAGTTAAGTAAACGCCAGGCTTAGCTCAGATGCAGGCCCACCCACAGGGAACTGCAGCCCCACAATGCTGGAAAGGTATTTCCTCCAGAAGCGAAGCTTCCGGGACTTATGAATGAAAATGATAGGAGTGACTGATATCCGTAAACTTCAATTGCTGATGAGGGCATCTAACATCGTAAACAACCAAGATGCTCAACATTTCTTATCAGTATTTAGGCATGTCGGACGCTGTCTGATAATCCGGGGCAAGTGGTACCCCACATGAATTTCTGCGGGGAGTGCGTGCTGTGTGTGCATGTAAGCTAGACCTCTTTCCCGCTTTACTTCTAGTTACAATCCATTTAATACAGCACAATAAAAAGTGTAGGAGGATTTCCGGTAAATTAATCAAATCCAGATTACCGCCATCTTCTGCTATACCTTCAATTGGGAGAACATCGATCATCGTTCTCTTCCCTACCAGATTACAACTCTCAAGTTGAGATTGTCGGCCATTACTTTGTATTGGTCGATGGATCTACGAGCAGTTGTGGGCATTTTTTAACACTGCCTCAATGCAGAACCAGTGCTGGGCCTTTTGTAAGGGAAATACAGTGCAGCAAGCCAAGCTCAGCCAACAAGTCCGCCCAGGTCAAGCTATGACGTTGGAATGGAGGATTTCTCTGGCAATCAGAAGTCTGACTTTTGGCAAGTTTTTTTTGATGGAATTTCAAGAACAGCATTGTCATCATAAGTTTGCCCATAATTTATGCAGTATTGTTACCGGGTACCAGTGCTTTACCGGATATTTACTTCCCCTGACAAGCTAAGCGAAGCGGGAGGGGCCCAACCCAGCCCTGCCAGGACTGTTTAAAGGGTTGCATTCGTCAAAATAATGTTGATGAAGGCATAGTTGACACCCTGAATCATTTTTCAAAATGAAGGGCACAATTAAAGGCAAGGATATTCCTGAGGCTGGAAGTGAACCTAAGGACCTGCCTCTGGGCTACGAGGATCCCCATAAAGCCGCTCTAGAGGACAATCCGGAGCGGTCCGAGAAGCTGACTCTCCCCGTCTTTCTCTCTGCGCTTTTTCTTGGGACGTCGGTGACCGGCCCGATCATTTTTGGATTCATTCTCGTCACACCAATCCTTGTCCAGCTTTCTCAGAAGCTTGGGGGAGAAACTATTACTTACTGGGTACCATCTGGATGGGCAGCCGCAGCTGCAATAGGCTTCTCCATCGCAGGACGAATGTCAGACATATTTGGCCGTCGCTATATCATTTTATTTGGCCAATTACTCTCTGTTATCGGTGCTATCATCGCAAGTACCGCCAATTCTATGAATCAACTTATTGCTGGCGAGGTCGTTCTTGGAGCTTCTATTGGCACTATTTCAGTCGTGTATGCTGGTAGGTTTGTATGCACTGTAATTCATGACAGACTATGACTATGAGCAGGCATTAGTGAGATTCTTCCCAACAAGTATCGTGGGATGGGACTTGCTTGGACAGAATTCAACTTGGCAAGTTGGGGTATTCCGGGAACTCTTCTGGCAAATGCAATGATTTCAGACGCAACTTGTATGTATTGATTTGGAGAAACTCAAAGGGCCCCCAACACTTCTGAATATTGATCAAGGCTGACCTAAATAGGGCGAATTATGTTTTACGTTGCCATATTTTTTGGGGTATTTTCTTTCCTTGGGACCGCCTGTGTTTACTTCCCTCCTAGCCATCCCAGACCAGACAACAAAACAAAGCTCCAGGAGTTCAAAGAGCTCGACTTCATTGGAATGTTCCTATTCGTTATCGGACTTATAGTTTTCCTTTACGGTCTCAACTCTGGAGGCAACGCATACCCTTGGAGCCATGCTGGGACTATCGCACCTTTAATCCTTGGTCTCTTTGCTCTTCTTGGAGCCTTTGCGTACGACTTCACGCTTGCGGAAGACCCACTCTTTCCGTGGTATCTCTTCAAGAATTTCCGTGAATACTCTTCCTTGCTAGTCCTGGTCTTCGTGGCTGGCATGGTATTCTTTGCCGCGTCGGCGTTGAATGCCCAAACCATCCTTTATCTTTACACTGCCGATCCGATCAAAATCGGTCTATATTCTCTTCCCAATGGGTAAGACTTCCTTTTAATTGAAAAAAAATGGAGCTAAGAGATATCAGATTCGGCCAATTCATTGGTGGCGTGGTTCTCCCTGCCCTCGTTCACTACATTCAATATGTGAACTACCAGTAAGACCAGACAACACTTCCCTATCTTTAGTCCAGTCTAAGAATCTAATTTTGCATTAATATAGACTTTTCTTTGCTACTTTCATGCAGACATTATTCTTTGGCTTAGCCGCCCTTATAACGCCACATACCCTCAACTGGCTGATGGCTTGCCAATTCTTCGCAATGCTGCCCTTCGCCTGGTTGACCCTCAATTGCTACACAACTGCCTCCTTACATGTCCCTCAGCGCGATCTCGGTATTGCAATCGGTTTGATTGGCACATTTCGCAGTGTTGGTGGGTCCGTAGGCTCAGTTATCTTCTCCTCTATTTTTACGCAAACAGCGGCGAAGCAAGTCGGTCACCGGATCACAGAGACGGCCATTAATGCAAATACATCTTCTTCGATCTTACCGGAACTCATCGAGGGTGTCGATAAAGCCATTCTGGGGATCCCGGGTCAAGCTGCCCTCCTACCTGATGTGCCTGCATCGGTCTTCGATGCTTGCGTGACAGCGGCACGCTATGGCTATGCGTATAGTCTCCGCATCACTTGGCTAGCATCGATTCCTTTTGGAGTCCTAGCTACTATCAGTGCCATCGCAGTCAGAGATCCGTCCAAATATTTCACGAATCATATTGAAGTGCACCTGGAAAATTTGGGCGGCGCTGCAAAGCGCGATGGAAGAGAGGTCGAGGAGGTTGAAGAAGCAGCCACGAAATGAGGCAATTTGCCTTTGTAATGGATATTGTTCTGTCCTATAGCTTAGGATTGACGGTGAAGTAGAATTTTGTTCAATATCCGCCCAGGGCTCCATCGTCTTTGAAGTGTTGAATCTGGTTGGCATTTCAAGGATGAGTCCTACAGGTATTACTATTAGATAGGCTCGAAGCTCAGGATTATACGCTAAAGAATACAATTCACTGGAGCTATGAATTGATGGATTTCAGTAGACGCTTTATGTGGACGTTGACTTCGCTGTACCATCAACTCGCCCAATCACAGAGACCAAGGGGCTCGATGGGAAACTTTCACTCTCAACAGAAATTTCAACCTTTTCTACCATTTCTTCTTCTTTAGACCTCTTGTCTATTAAGTGTTTAATAGCGGAATGCTGCTGAATATGAAACTCGCCTCAAGACTCGAAATATCAAAATTGTGCCAACAGAAAAGAAACTTGACACATCCAAGAGAAGCTTGCCCTTTCCCTCTGCTTCTTTCTACCTCCCCTCAGCCCCCAAACTCAGATCCCGGAACTCTCGCCCCACTGTCCACGGTTGTACTAGGCTCCACGGTATCTGCTGGAGAATCAAGGAGATAGCAATTATCAGTGGCCACTGGGGGACGCAGGAAGGAGAAGAACTGGCAGTTAAAGTCATCGTCGCAATGTTCTTCACAATCTGCATAATCATCGGTAGTGACAAAAGTTCCGCCGGCGGTGCCAGAATAATCTGTGTCACATTGGTGTGTATAGCGCGCTCGAATATTGTGGTTCCCGCGATCAAAGGGAACTGTGCAGTAAGAACGGTCCTCTTGAGGAGGTGATGGGACCGCAGATGATGAGGCGGCCACGGGAGCAGATGATGGAGGTGCTGAGCTGGGAAGTGAGCTGGGAAGAGCAGATGATGGGATAGTTGACGATCTAGGAGCTGATGAAGGAGGTGCCGACGAGGGAGGTGCTGAACTTGAAGATGAGACCGCCACCGATGGGGCTGCTGACGATGTAGAAGTTGTGTTTGAGGACGGAGCAGCCGAAATTGAAGAGACTAGAGAGGAAGCTGAGATCGACGATGCAGCTGCTGACGACGGAGGGGCTGAATCCGAGGATGAAGTAACCGATGGAAAAGCCGATGAAGACGTGGAATTTAAAGACGTTACCGTCGTAGACGAACTAGTTGATGATGCAACAGCTGTATTCGAGGATGTGGCAGCCGAAGATAAGGAAGACGACGAAGAAGTTGTTGTGTTTGAAAATATGGCCGCCGCTGACGAGCTGGTTGATAATGTGAAAGCTGGATTTGAGGATGCAGCCGCTGAGGACTGGCTCGCTGAAATTGAAATTGATAATAGATCTGTGCTTGAAGCACTAGATGTAGGCACCGTTGAAGTGGAAGATGGAGTACTCGTGGACGGTAAAGCTGATGATGGAGTAGTAGAACTAGATGCTGAGGCTGAGGCAGTGCTGCTTGCGCTACTTGTCGAATTTGTTACTGTGGGTAAAGAGCTGGAGATGGACGAAGGTGCAGCCCCGGAAGTGGTATTGGGGTCATTTGGAGGGGCTGACGATGTAGAAAGGAGTGTAGGGCCAGATATGACAGAAGTTTGATTGATTGAGGTTGAGCTACTAAGTGATGTTGAGTTTGTCAACGTTGGCAAGAGGAATGTGCTACTAGTAGAGCTTCCTGTGGTGGGCTGGGAGCTGGGGATAGACGTTTGCATAGTGACATTAGCTGAAATTGTGCCATTTGGAAGGAGACTTGAGCTTGAGCTTGATGTCGATAGAGAGACATTTGCAGGCACTGTAGTAGAACTCGAAGTCAATGATGGCAGTGTTGTATTGGCAGAAATGATGCTATTCGGCAGCAGAGTTGAAGACGAACTCAAGGTTGATAGAGAACTATTCGCTGGTGCTGTGCTTTGGGGGAAAGGGCTCGGAGTTAGCGTTGGTAGAGTGATGTTGGCTGAGATTGTGCCACTTGGTAATAGACTTGTATTTGAAGTCGACGCTGATAGCAAAGTATTTGCTGTGACTGTACTTGGGCTCGAAGTCAACGGTGGTAGCGTGATGTTGGTAGAGAAGGTGCTATTCGGGAGCAGAGTTGTAATTGAACTTGATGTTGACAGGGAATTGTTCGACGAGAGAGTACTATTCGGAAGACTGCTTGAACTCAATGTCGGTAGGGTGATGTTGGCTGAAATTGTAACGTTGGGGAAGGAAGGCGGGGCTGAGGTCGTCACAGAACTGTTGGCTGAATCTGTACTTAGAGTTGTCAAGTTGGGAAACAAAGTTAGGCTAGATGTTGCCGAGCTTCCCACGGTCAAGGCCGTCACTACTGGGACCGTGATGGAGCCAGACTGTGATGGCATGCTACTCGTAGAATTTGCCAATGAAGATAAAGGGGTTGAGCTGGAAGGGAGGGATGTGCCATGGGACGAGCCTATGACGGAGCTGAGATATGTCACATTTGATGTTGGCTGGAAACCTGTGGTCGAGGAATCAGCCGACGGGATAATCAGAGTAGTCGGCGGGACTGAAGAGGATTCATTTGTGCCATTGCTTGTCGTCGTGCTTCTAATCAGAGTAGCGACGCTGGAGAAAGATTCAACGTCATTTGGATCAATGATCGAGGAGACTTTAGAAGGTCGTAGATCCGCACTAGTTGCGGCGGGGTCACTACTTTCTGTGGAATTCAACCAAGGACCGGTACGTGAGGCGAAAGCCCTGTTTATCGCCGACGGAGGAGCAGTTACCCCCTAGAAAAAATTGACTTGTTAGTCCAATGAGGTGAGATACAAGGACGTGAGTCACTTACGACCTCTTCTTCTATCATCCTGGTTGTTGCCAAAGTTTTGGTAAGGCGAACAGTGTTCTGGAAGCTATTAGTGGTAGCCATAATAGGAAAGCTCACGGTGAATAAAGAAAGTGACACCGATTTAGAATATTCCAAACGCGGTGAGGTATTGAGAGTACGAGAGACTGAGGGTTAGAAAGACTCACCAATAGAGTGATAGTAACCGGTGGCAACGTGATTGTCTGGCTTATGGTCACAAGCGGAGTAACTAAACAAGAACACACACTACTGATACGAATGGGAGCATAGCTTGCGGCTGGCCCAGGAATCCCAGGCACAACATCCCGCTTGATCTTTGGACTGGTGATGACTGTTGTATTCCTCCAGGCAGTTGTGTTCCAAGCAGTCACGTTGTAAGCAGTCGCATTGTAAGCAGTTGCGTTGTAAGCAGTTGCGTTGTAAGCCGTCGAGTTCCAGGTCGTGAAGTTCCCGTTCCATGCCTTGGTATTCCAAAATGTTGGCGGTGAAGCAGCTGCCGTTGTGACAGTATGTGTAGTCACGCTGAGCAGCATCAGCAGCTGGAAAACTAATCTGTCGCACAATGGAGCACTCACACTGTAATTGTTATGTAATAAGTTGCTTCCGGCAGACTTTGGTACAAAGCCACCGTGGCCGTGGGTATCACCGTGGAAACATATGTCGCCGTGATATACTCCTTGCAGAAGATTGTGGCGCTAGCAGCATACCGTGAGTCTTGGAAAAGTCTAAAAAGACTATCGTAGCTGCACTTTTCAAAAAGTTAGTCTCTATTTGAATAAGAGAAGGGAACATCACCTCTGGAAGGACGACGTCACGTCGCTTCAAATCTTGAGACACAGGATGTTTCCTTTCTAAAAGCGCAATTGATGCCAAAGCATCACTAAAGAGCAAAACGGCAAAGAAAAGATACTTCATGACTACGGATACAGACTGCAAGATTGAGGGACGGAATCGAAAGTCACAAAGATGCGGAAGAATAAGAGAGCCTCTGAAGCATTTGTACTATCCATGAGGCTGGCATCTTCACGCAGCCCAGTCCAAAATGTCAATTTGCCTCTCCCGAAGGGCTGAGCCATCTCCGTCTTACTATCGACGCCAGTGCTTAAAGGCTGCCCAAGGACATTGCTCAAGCCAGCAAATTCGGAACAATGTCTCGCGAAGAGCATATCCACTCAGCTTGGGTTGAAGATGTGAAGCCAGGACTCCGAGCTTCTTCAACATAATGAGCATAACCTTAAGTACTGTCAAGAGCTAGCCACTGTATTCCGGTCGAGACTTATGTAGGAGGTAGATAAATTGGGCTCTGCCGCTGAATGTTGGAAGCCGTGACTGACGAGACAGCTCCTTCCCGACAGGTGCGGGCCGACGGGAGGCTGCAGGTCATGCCGAAACTCTATCGGAACTCCCCTATCAAGCCTAATGAGGCTTGACTTGTGAGTCTGGTGATAAGCCAGCCTAGTATGGTGTCTAAGGGATTCGCAATTGAAGGTTGCATGGCTGCTCAGCCGTTGCTGAAGTGTCCAGACTCGCAGTAAAATATGACACAGGAGCTGAAGCAAGACATAGCTGGAAATAAAGTGGACTTAATGAACGAAACCCTCGATAACACAAGAAGCAGGGATTGAAATGCGGCGCGGTCTGTTTGGGATACCCTCAAGTTCCATGAGGCTGCCGTGCTTCGCGAGGGACATAAAAAGCAGCACTGATTTAGAATGATCCTGGCGGAACGAGAAAGGCAATTGTCGGTATGCCCTCTTTAACCTAAGATCACGTAGCTTCACTCAATAGTAAAGCCAGGGATTCGGAAGGTTGATGGGGACTAAGGTTTTCTATTCCTACGCGTGCCCGCCATGAGGTTATTGAAGGCGGCCGCTAGTGTCTACATGTGACTAGCTACTACGGTTGGGCATGTTGAGGTAAAGTGCCAAAACACTTTTTTTTCAGAATTCCAATGTTTTAGGCCCTGGAATGCCCTAGATGAACGCCCTAAACAAAGTGCTTTTGGTATTTTACTTCTATGGCCCTGTCGGCATATAGAAATAAAGTACTAATTCTAATAATTCTATTTTTATATTTAATATTATTTAATAATATATTATAATATAATTAGTAATATGCTATAATATATTTTATATAACTATAGAAATATATTTGCTAAGTATTTTGAAAAGCATAAAAGCATATTTTATAGTCTGCAAATATTAGAATTATTAGAATTTTGAAAAAAAAGTATTTTGGCATTTTCCTTTAACATGCCCGACCGTAAGCTACCAACAGCAATCTTCGGTGCCGCCTTCGTATACGCCGCGGGGCGACCACCGTAGACACTATTTGAGACTTTCCTGTTTCGTGCGAGCCTATGGAACAATGGCGCAGCGTACGGTCGGGCATATTGAAGTAAAGTGCCAAAACCACTTTTTTTAAGAATTCCAATAATTCTAATAACTTTAATAGTTCTAATAGTTATATAATTACATACCTTATAGCTATTTAGACCCTTGAATTCTCTTATTTCCACTTTGCCATCGCCAATTTATTACTATTTTTTTATTATAAAATATAATAAATACATTCTAAGTATAATTTTTATTAAAAAAAAGACGTTTTAAAGCTTTATTTTACAAATATTATAAAATTTTAATTTTAATATTAAAAAAATTTAAAACTTAAAATAAATTATTTTAATAATTATTTTATATAAATAAATTAAAAATAATTTTATTATTTTTTTTATTATTTTTTTTATTGTTTTTAGAATATTTTTATTATTATTATTTATAAATAAGCCTTTATTATCATTATTATTCATTATTTTCGCTTTTAATTTTGCTGTGGCTTTTTTTTAAGCCTTTTTTTTTGTAATTTAAGTTTTAATATTTTTAAATTTAAACAATTTTATTATATTATACTTTATAAGTTTTTAATATAAAATAATATATATTTAAATATAAGGCTAATTTATACTAAAAAGAAGATTAGTATAGTTAATAAAAAAACCAATTTATTCAAAAATAGATTTACAAAACTCTTCAATTTCCTTACTTTAATATACCTTGTAATCAAATGTCTTAATTTTGGTACAATAGCGGGCATATAAAGCCTAAAAAGAAAAACTATTACTAAATTAGGTAACAAAATCCTTAGCCGATGAATAATGATATAATTTATTGGGCTTATTAAAAAGAAAGTAGTGCTTATGAGTAACCTGCTTGCGAATTCAATAGCTATTATAAACTTCTATAAAGCAAATAATATACTAACAAATAGGTTTTATAAATAAAAACCGAAAAATCATTCAATTTATTGTTTTATTCTACTAAAAGCCTTTATGGTTAAGTTTATTAAAAAACTAAATTTATTAATTTATTTAATTATTAATAAACTATTTTTATTATATTTTAATTTTTTAGTTTTTTATAAATGGGCTATATATAAAAACCTTATGGAGCTTAATTTTAAAGAATATTATTTATTTTATTACTATATGCAATACAGCTAATATAAAAGTTTCTAAGTCTTTATTAATGCAAATAGTATGAAGAAAACTATATTATTAAATAATATCTAAATAAAACTTTTATATAATAATTTAAATTTGATTTAAAATATTAATATAATAATCTAATATTTTGCGAAAAAAGGCGTTAATAATGTTATATATTTTAAAACTATATGTAAAAAGTTTATTATAATTATTAATATTTTTAACTTAATTTAAGTTAATTATTCAAAAATGATATCACTTTTTATAAACTTTTTTATTATAAATATTTATAATAACAAAATTAATTTTATTTAATAAACTTTAAATATTTTTTTGGAAAATAAAGCAATTTAAAATTAAATATATATTTATATAAATAAATATTATTTTATATTAAAAAAATTATTTAAATACTATATATTATTTTATTAAAAACTTTGTTTTTTTTATTATTTTATTATAATTATTTTAATTAATTAGTATTGAACCTTTTTTTTAATAAATATTTTTTAAAACCTAATTCATAAAATTATTATAATTATAAAAAAATTATAAGATTTTAAATATTCGTTTTTAATAGTAATTTTTATATTATAATATATAAATAAATATAATAAGGTTTATATTTTAGTATAGAAGTTTATGTTTAATACTGGTGCTCTATCTAGCGAACTAGTATTTGTAGAACCTAGCTCTATTATATATTAATAATAAAACAAAAAATAAAAATAAAAAAATACTATTAAAAAAAACTTTATAAAACAGGCTGCAAACGAAGTAATTTACAAAGCGTTAAAGCCCTTGATTTTCATGTGTTATATTACTTTTTTAAGGTTATAGTCTTGCTTAACCCAGTATTTCAAAATCTTTTTTTTATATTTTTCCTAAATTATAATTATTATTTTAAAATTAATAGTTTTGCGAATAAAAATTAGCTATAATAATAGAAAATAATCAAATAAAATATATTATTTAAAAGAATCAAAATTTAAAATATATATAAATTATTTGTAGATTATATATACTTTTAAACTTTATATAATTATTAATATTATTATTAAGTTATATACCTAAATTAAAGCTTTAATAGTTAAATTTACAGTAAATAATAATAAATTAAAAAAAAAATGGATTTGCAGCATTAAATATAAAAATAATTATTACTATTTAATAAATTAAAAAAACACACCTAAAATGCTTTCTCCAATACATCGAATTCCAATGTATATTTTTAAGTTATAATAAATAAATTAAAAATATAAAATTTATAAAATTTTAAATTATATATTTTAATATAATAAATTTTTTTTATAAAATTAAATAATTATTAAATTAGCCAAAATTATTTTTTTTATAATTTTATAATAAAATTTTAATATTTATATTTAAATTTAATAATATTATTTTTAAATTTATTTATATTTAATATATATTTTTTATTTTTTGCATTTGTTTAATATTTTAGAATATATTTTTATTTAAAAAACTATTATTTAACTTTTTAATATTTAAAAAAAATCCATTACTATTAACTATAATATAATTAAAATCATTAATTATAAACTTTATAAGCTTTGTGTTAATTTCGAAAAGGTCCGTATTTTCCAAACCATTTCTATTATATAAATTTGTTTTCCTAGGCTTTATTAACTTAATTTTAATAATTAGGCCATTTATTAGTTTATTTAAGATTTATTAAAAATGATGAAACACGGCTATCTTTTTTTTTATTTTAATTTTAATTTTTGTTTGTATTTTAATTTTTTATTTTTCCTAAGTAATTAAAGTTTCCTTTTAAATTTCTTTTTTGTAAAAACTTAAAACTTTTTTTATTAATATTTTTCGCTTTTTTCCCTCCTTTTGCTCTTTATTTAAATTAATATTATTTATTTTATAAGTTTTTTTTTTAAATTTATTTTTAAATTTGCTTTTTTATTTAATTAAAATTAAGGTAATGCATAGGAATAACGAGATAAAGTATCTAATTGGGATTGGTGACTTTAAAGTAATTTGTTGTTAACTTAAAAATAAAAGTAAGTTACGTAGGAGTATACTTTTTATAAATTTAAATAATAAAAGTTTATTATTAAAAAACTTTTTAATTATTTTTATTTATATAAATATAAATATTAATAATAAAAGTTTTAGGGTTATTTTATTTAAGCCATTTTTTGTATTATAATAATTCTTTGATATATTATTTGTAGATATTGTTTTAAGTCTTTTATTTAATTTTATATTTAAAGTTGTAATTATTATTATTATTAGGTAATATAACTATTAAAATGCTATATTTACAGGTTCAAAAATTAAAAGAATATATAAAATTTAATGATATTATATTAATAAAATTAAGCTTATTACTTTTTATAGGCTTTTTTTAACGAATAAATTTGTTTTTAGTTTTTTGCTTTTTTTTTAAATCTATTATTTTTCTATAAATAGCTTTATTATTATTTAGAATAATAATTAATTTAGCTTTTTTATGCCATTAGTAGTTGTTTTCCGGCATTTTTTTAATTTTTTAATTTATTGCCCAGCGCAGCGGGCATTGCGGAGACTTAGTGTCAATTATATGGGGAGAAGGTCGTCCAAAAATGTTCTATTTTTATTGCTAAGCGAACCAGTAATCAATTCTGTCCGCAACTCTAGTCCGAGCTTTTTTCGTTTATTTTAGCCATTAGACTAATCGCCACACCAGCCCCAGCCACAATCCGTAAACTTTATAAAGAAAATACTAGCTTATAGCGCTAGACTAGCGCATTCGAATGCTGTTTTTACTTTTATAATAGCTCTAGTATTGTGGGTAATGCGGCTCTTTGAAGTGGTGGACTAAATTTTGATGGGGTGGCCACGTGCCTGCACTGCAGCTACGCTCTGGCCGCACGTGCCTGCAGCCTGCACTGTACGCTCTGAGCACGTGCCTGCGGCTCTGGCCGGCACGTGCCACTTCAGCCACAGCGCCACAGCGCCACAACGCCACAGCGCCACAACGCCACAGCGCCACAACGCCACAGCGCCACTGCACCACTTAACCACTATAGCCACTACAGCCACTACAGCTATTATAATCCATATAAACTTATAACTTATAATAATAATAATAATAATAAAGGGTCCTAAAGTGTTTCCATAAAGTAAATAAAGAATAATATAAAAACAAATACAAATAACTAAATCTTTTATTAAAATTATAATATTAATATGTGCCGTTACGCGGGGTAACGGCAAGCCCAGCACAGGGATTCTTTAGTTTTTATTAATAATATTTTTATTATTATTATTAATAAAAGACGCTCCGCTGGCCCTCCGG